>NW_020868915.1:477407-502407 GCF_003789085.1 Penaeus vannamei
GAGGAGGAGGTGGAGAAGGTGGGAGGAAGAGGAGGAAGGTGGAGGAGGAGGAGAAAGGAGGAGGAAGGAGGGAGGAGAAGAGGAGGGCGGGGGGCCAGAATAGGGGAGGAGGAGGAGGGCCAGTAGGGGGAGGAAGAGGGGATGAGGAGGAGGAGGAGAGAAGTGGAGGGCGGGGGGACAAAATAGGGGATGAGGAGGAGGGGAGGGAGGAGGGCGGGGGACAGAATAGGGGAGGAGAGGAGGAGGGGAGGAGAGGTATAGGGCCGGGGCAAATTGGGGAGATGGTGGGGTCGATTGAGAGGAGGGGTGAAGGCGAGGATTTAAGGGGGTCGGAGGAGGAGGAGGAGAAGAAGAAGAGAAGAAGAAGAAGAAGAGAAGAAGAAGAAGAAGAAGAAGAAGAAAAGAAGAGAAGGAGGAGGAAGGAGGAGGAGAGAGAAATTAGAAGAAGGAGAAGTAGAAGAAAGAAAGAAAGAAGACGTAAGGAGAAGAGGAAGAAAACGTAACGAGGAGGAGGAGGAGAAGAGTAAAAGGAAGTAATTACCTTTTTTTTTTTTTTTTTTTTTTTTTTTTTTTTTTTTTTTTTTTTTTTTTCAACATTTCACCTAACGAGGAGAGGAAAAAAACGTAACGAGGAGGAGGAGGAGGAGAGTAAAAGGAACGCAATTACCTTTTTTTCGTTTTTTTTGCAACATTTCGCCTTCATGTCCGGGAACTTAACGGATGTGCATTGCATCCTTTCTTCTCACGGCTCTTACCCCTTTCACCTCTCGCTCGTCCACTTTCCCCGCCTTGCCTTATCCGCCGTTCTCTCCCTTTCCCTTTTCCATTTTCGCGTTTCTCTTTCTATCAACTTATTTTATTTTTTTTCCTCGCTATCTGCCGCTTCCTTATTTCTATTTTCGCGTTTCTCTTTCTAACAATTTATTTTTAAAATTTTCTTCGCTATCTGCTCTTTCTAACAAATTATTTTTGATTTTTTCCTCGTTGCCTCTTTCTTAGCCTAAGTGTCCATCTTCCTCGCTATCTACTTCTTCCTTAATTTAAAGGGGCATTTTCTTCGCTATCTGCCTCTACCTTCAATTAAAAGTGCTTTTTCCTCGCTATCTGTCTCCTATTTCATTGTCTACGTCTCTTGTCCTTCTCTCCCCCTCTCCCTTCTCTCCGGTTCCATAAATAATCCACCTCATGGGACCCGAGCTGGACACGCCCGCGGCCGCCCGGGAACAAATCCTGCTGAGTCCTCGCCGCGAGGGGGTCCTTCCTCCGGTCCCTCGCCGACACGCCGCCTCACTCCCTCGTTCCTTCGTCCTTCGTTCGCCTCATTCCCTCATTCCTTCGACACGTTCCTTCGCCTCACTCCCTCATTCCTTCGCCTCACTCCTCGTTCCTTCGCCTCACTCCTTCGTTCCTTCGCCTCGTCCTTCTTCATTCTCCGTCACGGCTCGGCGGCGGCGTGTGACGGCTGCCTCCCGCGCCGCCGGAACACGGCTGACTAGCGCACACTCACACTCACCCTTGGGGGCTGGGGGCGGGGGGGGGATGTGAGCCCTAACACTCGCGCGTGTGACGTGAGTTCCACCAACGCTCGCTCCCGAAGCCACACTCGCTGCTCCGCGGTCCCTCGCTCTGGGGGAGCACGCGGGGCATCAGCAGACTTTCCAGTGCATTCGCTAACTGTCGAGCGCCTGTCGCAACGTGACCCTTTGACCTTTGACCTCGGCCTCTCGGGGCGCGGCAGGCGAACGGGCGAGAGAGAAAGGGGCGAGAACGAGGCACGATATGGCAGCCTCCGCGGCCCGGCCCCGTGCCCTTCCCTTTACCTTCGCCGCTTTTGGGCATGTGCCCCGACTGCCCACTCGCTGGCCCGCGCCTTGCACTCACCTGGGACGCCCTCCGCTTAGTGCCTCCTTCCCTCCGCGACGGGGCGGCCCCACTGGCCGGCCCTTCGCCGCCGCGCCGCCCGGCCCCGTCTCCTCATGGCGGGCGAGCTGGTGCCCGCTCCCTCGCCCTCGGCGCAAATCCAGCTCGCCTCACTACTCTTCGCCCCCCTCCCCCCCTCCCAGGGCTCCAGACACCCCGCTCCTTGACGCAAAGACTCCTGTGCCCGGACGCGCCTCCGCCAGGGAGAACCCGCGCCTCCTGCGCCGCACGAGGGAGAGGGGAAACTCGGAATGGTCGCGGAGTGGAGCGAGGGCGAGAAGAGAGGGCGAAGGGAAGGGGGCGAGGAGAGGAGCGAAGGGGAAGGGGCGAGAAGAGAGGGGCGGGAAGGGCGAGGAGAGGAGAGGAGCGAAGGGGCGAGGAGAGGCGAGGAGGCGAAGGGGGCCAGGGTGATGAAGGTGGTATCCGTGGTATGGCGAGCACAGGTCGGCATGCACTTGAGGTACCCCGACACCCCCCCCCCCCCCGACACCCTCCCGCTGCAGGCCACACATCCCCGCCAAGGTCAGCGGCCGACGCTTCACCGGCGCATCAATACACCGGACATTACGTTGACCGCAAAATACACTTGTCTTCTTACTCTCTCCCCTCTCTATAGTTCTCTTCGCTCTCTCTTTTCTTTGCTGTCTCTCCCTCTTTAGCTCTCTCTTTCTTTTGCTGTCTCTCCCTCTCTTAGTTCTCTCGCTCTCTCTTTCTTTGCTGTCTCTCCTCTCTCTTTAGTTCTCTTTCTCTTTCGCTCTCTGTCTCTCTCTCTCTCTAGTTCTCTTCTCTTTCTCTTTTGCTCTCTTTCTTTCTCTTTCTCTCTCTCTCTAGCTCTCTTTCTCTTTCTCTTTTGCTCTCTTTCTCTTTCTCTCTCTAGTTCTATTTCTCTTTCGCTCTCTTTCTTTTCTCTCTCTCTCTCTCTCTCTCTCTAGTTCTATTTCTCTTTCGCTCTCTTTCTTTTTCTTTCTCTCTCTCTCTCTCTCTCTCTCTCTCTCTCTAGTTCTCTTTCTCTTTCGCTCCCTCTCTTTCTTTTTCTTTCTCTCTCTATATATAAATATAGTTCTCTTTCTCTTTTTCTTTCGCTCTCTCTCTCTTTCTTTTTTTTTTCTCTCTCTCTCTAACTGTTCTGTAAATAAATGTTTTCAAATCAAATCAAATCTCTCAAATCCTCACCATCCCCCCCCCCGCCAACTATCCTTGCCCTTACTATCCCCGGACGGGCCCTTACTATCCCCCGGACGGTACTTTCCCCCCACCCCCCACCCCGTGTCCCCGAGGCCAGACGCTCTCTCCCAACCCGCCTGTCTCTCGTATCAGCTGTTTCTCAAACCAGATCTTCGAGAGATGCATAGGTGTCCTCGGCCAGACTTTCTTTCCCTTCGCTGACTTCAGGAGCAGACCTTTTTTCCCTTCGCTGAGTTCAGGAGCAGACCTTCTTCCCCTGGTTTATTTCAGGAGTTTTTTTCCCTTCGCTGATTTCAAGAGCAGACTTTTTTTCCCTTCCTGATTTCAAGGGCAGACTTTTTTCCCCTTCGCTGACTTCAGGAGTAGACTTTTTTTTCCTTCGCTGACTTTAGGAGCAGACTTTCTTCCCTCGCCTAAATTCAAGGGCAGATTTTTTTCCCTTCGCTGACTTCAGGAGCAGACTTTCTTCCCTTGATAATTTCAAGAGCTGACTTTTTTCCCTTCGCTGACTTCAGGAGCAGACTTTCTTCCCCTGCTTATTTCAAGAGTAGACTTTCTTCCTCGATGAGCACACTTTTTTCCCCTGGCTTATTTCAAGAGCAGCCTTTTTATTCCCTCACTGACTTCAAGAACAGATATTTTCTTCCCCTCGCTCAAGACTTCAAGAACAGACTTTTTTCCCATTGCTGACCTTAAGAACAGATATAAGTCTGCGTAACACACATCCCATTAACATTCTTCCGATGCCATTTAAAGACGAAGTGTTCCCTTTGCAACTATTGCATACCTCTACTAAAAATAATTTCCTTTGTTGTGATGTTGTCATGGATACATAAATGCCAGATGCGATTGGTTCAGCTCGTGCACTCAAGGTCATGCATGATGTACGTAATATATAAATAATATATAATGCGTACGTAATATATAAATATACATACATTATACATAAAGACATACATACCTCAAACGCGCTCACTCACACACACACACACACACACATACACACACAGACACATACATGCGTAACACACGTGAGAATGAATATTTTCATAATACAATAAAAGAAATGTATTTGAGCGGTTTAGAATATATCTTTGACAAAAATACATGGATGTATGCATGTATGTATTTCTGACGAAGATATATTCGAAACCGTTAAATACATTTCTTTTATTGTGAAGATATTCATTCTCATTCATACCTTTTATATATTTGTCACAATGAAAATGGTACATTTATAAACACAACCCACAAATAAACACAAAAAGCTCAAATACAAACACAAACATACACCCACACAGACAACACTAAAACAAAACACAAAAAGCACAAAGAAGTACAACACAAAACACCATAAACACAACACACAACCCCCCCCCACACACACACCCTCCCACACCCACAAACATAAACAAAACACACACAACCCCCTCCCCCCACACACCCACAACCCCCTCCCCCACAACCCACCCCTCCCACACACAAAACACACTCCACACCCTCCCACACCCACAAACACAAACAAACACACACAAAACACACAACCACCCCCCTCCCCCCCCACACACCCTCCACACACCCACCACACCCACAAACACAAACACACGCACACAAACCGGTCCCATCACGTCCTCGCGCACTGAAGCAAAACCATAGGTTCTCTGCCATCCTGACACACACAGCCACCAGCCGTATCAACTCGCTCACTCAAGCAGCTATAATAGGAATAAATGGATATGTGTAATTATGGTAATGGTAGCAGGGATGGTGATAATGGTGGGGAGGGGGAGGGGGGGGGAAGGGGATAAGGAAGGGGGAGGAGGTGGTAATGGGAGTGGTGGTGTGGTGGGGGAGAGGAAGGGGGTGGTAGTGGTGGGGGAGGAGGGGTGAGGGAAGGGGGAGGGGGGGGGAAGGGGTAGTGGTGGGGGGAGGTAGGGAGGGGGATAAGGTGGGGGAGGGGGATAAGGAAGGGGGGGGGGTAATGGGAGTGGTGCTGGTGTGGGGGAAGGGGAAGGGTGGTGGTGGGGTAGGTATTGGGAGTGGAAGGGAAGGTGGGGGAGGGGGGGGAGATAATGGTGGTGGAGAGAGGGATATGGTGGTGGTGTGATGTGTTGACCCTTAAGCACAGTAATAGTGATAGTATCTCAATAATAGCAGTAGTTTTAATGCAATTGTGATCATTATGATAAATGTTGATAAAACATATAATCATAATGATAATACAATAATAAGAACAATAATATAATAATAAAGATAATAATAATAATATATAAAGATAATAAAAAAGTAGGGTGATGATGATAATGATAATAACAAAAATAATAATGAGTAATGCTATTATATTACTAAAGAAAATTATAACAAGCATCACCATCGCAAAAACAATAATAGTGATAAAAATAATGGTAATGATAGTGATAATGACAACGATGATAACAATAATAACAATAATGACACTAATAACGATAATAACCATAATGACAATAAGAACAATGATAGTAGTAATAATAATGATCATAAGAAGAAGAAGAACAAACAATAATAATAATAATAATAAAATAAATATTAAAATAATGATTATGAAAATAATAGTAATAGTAATAATAAAAATAATAGTAATAATAATAATAATAGCATCAACAGATAATACTAATGATAACAAAACAAACAATAATGATAATAATAATAATGATAATAATGATAATAATGATAATAATAATAATAATAATAATAATAATAATAATAATAATAATAAAATAATAATAATAATACGATGATGATAATAATAATAATAATAATAATAATAATAATAATAATAATAATAATAATAATAATAATAATAATAATAACAATAATAATGATAACGGTAATGATGATAATAATATTAAAAACAATAATAACAAAAATGATAATAATAAACAATAACAATAACAAAAATAATAATAACAACAAACCAATGATAATAACAAAAAAAATGATGATAACACTAACATCAATCTATCCCCAAATACCATATAAAAAAAATGACAATTAATTCACAAACGATTAGCACACCTCCCACAGACCAGGGGGGGGGGGGGGGAGATGGGCAGGTGGGAGGGGGGGGGGGGTGATCTATCGACATGAGGGGGGAGTGAAGGGAGTAGATGGGGCGGGGGGGGGGAGGGGAGGGGGGTTATGTGACGGGGGGAGGGGGGTGTATTGACCGTTATGTTATTTTTTTTTGCGACTAAGCCAATTTATATAAGTATATTTTTAGATGGTGAATTGCGTGTACTTTCTACTGTAGGAGTTTTGTTAAGGCGAGAAACGTGTGCCAAGGTTTTGGTATCTAACGCGAGTTTCAGATCGTTTTTATTATTATTATTATTATTATTATTATTATTATTATTATTATTATTATTATTATTATTATTATTATTATTATTATTATTATTATTATTATTATCATTAACATCATTATTACTGGCATTATTATTAGTATCATTATCATTATTATCATCATTACTGCTATTCTATTATCATTATTATTATTATTCATTATTATTATTATTATTATAAATATTATCATTACTATGATCATCACCATCATTTTATCTAATTTATTTTACAATTTTGTCAATCCCGTATAAAAGAAAATACAAATAAAGGAACCTAACATTATAAACAAAATAATTCGAGTTGCCCCAAAAAATAAAAAATAAATAAGAAACAAAAAACATAGGATTTAAAAAACAAAGACCAAACAGAATTAGATACAAGTCAGCAGATAAACCTAGATATAAAATAAAAATAAAAATAAAATAAAAATAATACATTGAAGCTAGATCGTATACGGGTGGTGGGGTTGGGTGGGGGGTGGGGGGGTCATGCAATAAGGGCCGTGCATAGTTGCATGATGGCGCCAACCCCTCCCCCCCCTCCCCTCCCCCCAGCCAATAATTTCTTCCCAGGACGTCAGAATTCGCCTGATTATCCTCTGGCTAACACACCCCTTGCCTTGTCCATGGTCTGTCTGTCTGTCTGTCTGTCTGTCTGTCTGTCTGTTTGGGTGTTTGGTGCAGTGTATGTCTGTCTGTTTTTTTTTCTCTTTTCTTCTCTCCTTTTCTGTCTCTCTACCTCTACCTTCTCCTCTCTCTCTTTCTGTCTATCTCTTTTACTTCTACCCTCTCTCTTCTCTCTCCTCTCTCCCTCTCTCATCTCTCTCTCTCTCTCTCTCTCTCTCTCTCTCTCTCTCTCTCTCTCTCTCTTCTCTCTCTCTCTCTCTCTCTCTCTCTCTCTCTCTCCTCTTTCTATCTCTCTCTCTATACCGTCACTCTCTGTGTTTATCTCTCTCTCTCTCCTCCCACTCCCCTTCTTTTCCTCTAGTTCTATCCGTCACCCTCTCTATCTCTCTTCTACATCACAAGTCTCTCCGCTTTCCCCTCATCTCCCTCCTTCCTCTGTCTCCTCCTCTCCCTTCTCCCGTTTCCCCCTCCTCTTCCTTCTTCCTCTGTCTCCTCCTCTCCCTCCCTTCCTCTGTCCTCCTCCCTCTCCCCTCCTCTCCCCGCCCTCCTCCTCTCCCTCCTCCCTCTCTCCGCGCCCCTCCTCTCCCTTCTCTCCCCGCTTTCCCCCTCCCTCCCTCCTTCCGCCGCCCCCTCCTCTCCTTCTCCCGCTTTCCCTCCCCTCTCTCCCTCCTTCCGCCGCCCCCTCCTCTCCTTCTCCGCTTTCCCCCCTCTCCCTCCTTCCGCCCCGCCCCCTCCCTCTCTTTCTCCCGCTTTCCCCTCCTCTCCTCCTTCCGCCGCCCCCTCCTCTCCCTTCTCCCCGCTTTCCCCTCCTCTCCCTCCTTCCGCCGCCCCCTCCTCTCCCTTCTCCGCTCCTCTCTCCTTCTCCCGCTTCCCTCCTCTCCTTCTCCCGCTTCCCCCTCCTCTCCCTTCTTTCCGCCCTCCTCTCCTTTTCCCGCCTCCTCTCCCTCCTCCCGCTTTCCCCCTCCTCTCCCTTCTCCGCTTCCCCCCTCACTCTCCCTCTCCCTCCTCCCTCCTTCCTCCCTCCTCCTCTACCTTCTTCCTCCTGTTCCTCCTCCCTCCCTTCCTCTGCTCCTCTCTCCTCCTCCTCCTTCCTCCCCTCCTTCCTCTGTCTGCCTTCCTCTCCCTCCTTCCTCTGTCTCTTCTCCTTCTCCCACTTTCCCCCCTCCTGCTCCTCCTTCCTCTGTCTCCTCCTCCTCCTCCTTCCTCTGTCTCCTCCTCTCCCTCCTTCCTCTGTCTCCTTCTCTCCCTTCTTCCCACTTTCCCCTCCTCTCCCTTCTTCCTCTGTCTCCTCCTCCCCCTCCTTCCTCTGTCTCCTCCTCTCCCTCCTTCCTCTGTCTCCTTCTCTTCCCTTCTCGCCACTTTCCCCTCCTCTCCCTTCTTCCTCTGTCCTCCTCATCTCCCCTCCTTCCTCTGTCTCCTCCGCTTCCTCCCCCTTCCTCTCCCTCCTTCCTCTGTCTCCTCCTCCCCCTCCGCCAGAACACGCAAGAAAAGCGAACACATAAAACGAGATAAAACACCATCGAGGACTCCGTTGCTTGTGGCGGCGGGTACTCTCGTATACTCTTTCCTTCTCTCATTCTGTCTGTCTTCTATCTGTCGGTCTATCTGTCGTCTGTGTCTCTGTCTGCCTGTCTCTGTCTGTCTGCCTGTCTGTCTGTCTGTCTGTCTGTCTGTCTGTCTCTGCCTGCCTGCCTGCCTGCTGTCTGTCTGTCTGTCTGTCTGTGTCTGTCTCTGTCTCTCTACTTCCCCCTCCGTGTCACTCTCACATGGCTCTCGAGGTGCCAAGTGCCCGGAGAATTAAAGAGGAGGAGGAGGAGGAGGAGGAAGAAGAAGAAGATGAAGAGGAAGAGGAAGAAGGAGGAGGAGAGAAGAAGGAGAAGGAGAAGGAGGAGGAGGAGAAGAATAAGGAGGAGGAGAAGAAAAAGAAGAAGGAGAAGAAAGAAGAAGGACAAGAAGAAGAAAAAGAAGAAAAAGAAGGAGGAGAAGATGAAGGAGAAGAAAAGAAGAAGAAGAGAGGAGAAGAAGAAAACGAAGGAACCTCGACTTTTCCACCCGAGGTCCCTTTCCCATTCCCAGAGGCTCGACACGGGCACGGGCATCGCCTCTTGGTGGGCGTGTCCAACTCGCACGTCCTCGCCCATCGTCAGCAGGCGAGCAGATCTGCTTTTGGAGACAGGGCGATTATCTTTCCCTTTCCCCCCCCTTCCTCCCCCCTTCACCCCCTCCTTCTGCTTTATCCTCTCGGACACGTAGGGAGCTGGGTAGGGGGTAGGGGGTAGGGGTAGGGGTAGGGGGAGGCTGGGTAGGGGGGTAGGGGAGCTGGGTTGGGGTAGGGGGTAGGGCTCGGGGCCAATTGTGCTGTTGCTACGGAAACCAGGGAACAACACACACGGCATCACGCTACTATGCAAATCGGTCTCCTTTGCGAATCGGTCCACGAGACCAGAGACCGCAATCTTTTTTTTTTTTTTCTTCGTTGAGTTGTCTCCTTTTTTTTTTTTTTTTTTTTTTTTTTTTTTTTGGGGGGGGGCTACACAAACACACGCCGACGTGCACGAAATGTCAGCAAATGTGTATACTTGTACACGAGGTCGTTTCGATCACAAAAGACCACACGAACACCTCCCTATATCCACAAACACATTTCTTCCTTAACAAGTCCCGTCTCCCTAAGCCTTCAGTTCCGAAAAAAAAACCACACAAACAGACCGTCAATACGTACACATCCACACATACACCGCTTTACAGACGAAAAAAAACACACACCCACACACCTTCCCTTATCCACGCGAGCGCCAAGAACACGGTATCCACACGGGGCGCTAGACTCCTGGGACGGCCATAGCGGCAGAGAGTGTGCACGGGGCGAGAGTCACTCTTCCCTCGGCCAGTCCTTCCCGTGCGCGCTCATCGTTCAGCACCGCGATGGGTTAGCTCCAGCGCCGTCGGTGGACTGAGCCCGGGCCGCGAAGGGGAGTGAGACAGCCCCCTTCGGCCCTCCCCTGGCTCCCCCCGCCCGGTCTCCTTCCCCCTTCCTCTCCTTGCTCCCCCACCTGGTCCCCTTCCTCCCTTTCTCCTCACCCGGTCCCCCTCCCACTCCCGGTCTCCTCCCCTCCCTCCACTTCTCCCCACCCGGTCCCTCTCCCTCCCTCCTTCTCCCCACCCGCCCCTCCCTCCCTCCCCTTCTCCCCACCCGGTCTCGTTCCCCTCCCTCCCTCCCCTTCTCTCGTACTCCAGCACCTGTTCCCTTTCCCTCTCCCCCCATCGTCTACTCACCTGCCGCCCGATGATACGCACTCACGAACACACCTACACACGCCGCCTCACATACACAACACACACACGCACACACACACATACGCACAGGAACACACACACGCACACACACACACACATACAGCACACACACACACACACACACACACACACACACACACACACACACACACACACACACACACACACACACACACACACACACACACACACACACAACACACACACACACACACACACACACACACACACACACCTCATCTCCCCCCCCCAACTCTCGCTCCTCGACCAAGTTAAAAGCGCCCGTATGTTCCCTTTAACTGCCTCCTGCAGAGTGAAGGCGGGCGTGCGAAAAAAGGAGGAAAGAGAGGTGATAAAGAGGGAGGAGAGAGAGATGGAGATAGAGGGGATATAGCAAGGGAGGGAGAGAGAAAAAGAGAGAGGGAGGAGGGAGGGGAGGAGGGAGGGAAAGGAGGGAGGCGAGGGAGGAGGGAAGGAGGAGGGAGTGAAGAGTATGTTCTACGGCCAAACTTACATCCTGTTGGCAGACAGGAAGTGGTGTCCAGCGAGAAAATATCGCAAGTTGTTCTGTGGCGACTTCCAATGCGGTTTATCCTGGCTCTGGAATTGGAGAGCGTGGGCCAGTGCAGATGATCTCGTCGGAGGAAGAGAGTAGAGAGACCCCGAGTAGGGAGATGTCACAGGGAGCGAGCAGATGGAAGTGGAGAGAGACGAGTCAGTCAGAGATGAAGAAGAGAGAGCAGAGGGAAGAATCAATAGAGAGAGAGAAGAGAGAGAGAAGAGGCGTGAGGAGCAGAAATAGAGTGAGAGCCTGGGGGAGGGTGCCTGGTTTGCCGGCGACGGGCGGGGGTAGTCGGGGGTGCGGTGCTCGCCTAGGATTTCTGCGCTCTCTGAGGGTAGCGTCGGTGCAGCACGGCGGGCTGGGGGGGGTGCCCCAGCCGGCTGCACGTCGGGCTGCGGGGGGAGGAGGCGGGAGTGGGGGGTGGGATAACAAGTTGATAAGAGAGAGAGAGAGGAGAGAGAGAGAGAGAGAGAGAGAGAGAGATGAATGTAGAAGAGAGGAAAAGAGAATGAGAGAGTAGGGATAGAGGCTTAGAGAATAGCAGACGGATAACGGTCTAAAGGAAAACGCAAGACAAGAAAAGAAAAAAGAGAGGAAGAGGCGACAAGCGAAAGGATAAGAAAGCAAGAAAATAATATTTTAATTAAAAAAGGCACAAAGTGTTGAGTGAAAGAAGAAAAATAAGAATAATGAGAAGAGAAGACTAGAAAAACACAAAATTAGAAAGTGTAGAACAAAAGAAAGTTGAAACAAGAAAGAGGAAAAGTTGAAGAATAAATGAGAAAAGAAACATTTACATAATTAAGAAAATGAAATACATGAAGAAAATAAGAAGAAAAATAAAAATCTGACTAACGAGAAGCGGAGGAGGCATAAGGCTAAAAAAGCAAAGATGAGAAGAGAAAGAGAAAACAAAAATAATGATCATTATAACAGGAAATAGGAGGTGAATAAGAAAAGAAAATTAGAACATAAGAGGAAGAGGAGAAGGGCCAAGGCAGAAAGGTCACAGGAGAAGAAGAAAACGAAATAACAACAAGAAATAGGCGACAGTAGAAGCAAAAAGAAAGAAAAAGCGAGAGCAGCCTTAGCACAACAGCGGGAGAGTCAGAGCCAGAAGGGCGCCTGGCGGGGTCATCGCCGCCGGAGCCGCTGCGAATCCTTCTAATCCTCCGATAATCCCGTGACGCCATCCTTGCTATCTTCGCCGTCCTGCGCCTTCTTTCGCTATCCTGTGTCATCCTTGGATATCCTTCTACATCCTACTGCCTTCTTGGATATCCTTCGAATCCTTTACCGCCTTCCTTGGACATCCTTTCTACATCCTACGCCTTCCTTCGCTATCCTACCATTCCTATGCTTCCTACGCCTTCCTCGCTATCCCTTAAGCTATCCTACGCATTCGTTCGCTAATCCTTTGCCATCCTACGCCTTCTTCGCTATCCTACCTCCTTCATCCTTACGCCATTCCTCGGTATCCCCACCTCTGCCATCCTTCGCCATCCTACGCCATCCTTCGCCTTTGTTCGCCCTCAGGAGCGGTGGCGAGGAGGAAGGCGTCCTCGCTGGGTTCCTCGGTGTTTTCTCTCTCCTCTCCTTCTCTTCTTTTGTGGGCGCCTCTCTCCCTTTCTCCCTTCTTCTCTCCGTTTTTTGTTTGTATCGTTCTTTGTTTCGTGTCGTTTCTCGTTTTCTCTTTGTTCTTTTTTTTTTTAATCTATCTTGCTTTTTCGTTCGTTCTTTCTCTCTTTTTTCTCTATCTTTCTCTTTCTCTCTTTTCTTTCTTCCTCCCTTTCATTTACTCTCTCTCTCTCTCTCTATTCTTCTCCTTTCATTCTCCTCTCTCTCACTCTCTCTTCTTCTTCCTCACATTCTTTTCTCCTAAACTCCCCCTCCTCTCTCCCTTCCCTGGGGTTCCGCTTGGTTGATCGCGGAACCTGCATCGGGGGGGAGGGGGAGGGGGAGTAGGTGGGAGGAGGAAGGGTGAGGGTGAGGAGGAGGGGGAGGGGAGGGGGGAGGAGGGAGAGTAGGTGGGAGGGAGAAGGAGGAAGGAAAGAGGGGGAGAGACAGGAGGTGGGAGAGGAGGAAGGGGCTGGGGCGGGGGAGGGGGAGGGGAAGGGAAGGGAGGAGGAGGAGGAGGAGGAGGAGGAGGAGAGAAGGAGGAGGAGGAGGGAGGAGTGAGGAGGAAGGGGAGGAGGGGAGGAGGAAGGAGGAGGAGGGCGAAGAAGGGATGAGGAGGAGAAAGAAGGGCTGAGGGCGGTAGGGGGAGGAGGGTAAAGGGAGGAGTAGAACTGAGAAAAAGAGGAGGTGTGATAGCAAGGGGGGGATGAAAGGAGAGGAGGGGGGATGGGGAAAGAAGATGAAAAAAGCAAAAAGAAAAACATGAAGAGAAAGAAATTGGGGGGGGGGGTGAAGTGGATAAAATTTACGAAAAGAGAAAGAGGAGAAAAGGGTAGCGGAAAGAGGAAAATGAGAAGAGAAGAGAAGGAGAAGCAAGCTGAAGTAGGAAGGGAGGAAAAAGGGAAAAAGGAGGAAGAGGAGAGATAGAAAGTGAAGAGAGAAAAGAGAGAGAAGGGAAGCGAGAAAGCGAAAAGAAAGAAGAAGAGGGAATGGAAAAAAAACAGAAGGAAGAAAGGGGGAGGGAGGGAATCATTATTATCATCGTTATTGTAATTATCATTATCATTCATTATCAATATCATTACCATTACCATCCTTATCATCATTAGTAATAGTATTGTTTTGTTGTTCTTGTTATCATCGCTACAAGTAGAAGCAGCGGCAGTAGCAGTAGTAGTAATAATAGTAGTAGTAGTAGTAGTAGTAGTAGTAGTAGTAGTATTAATAGTAGTAGTAGTAGCAGTATTAGCAGAGTAGTAGAAGTAGTATTAAGTAATAAATAATCATAACAGTAATAATAGTAGTAGTAGTAGAAGTATTATTATAATAGTAGTAGTAGTAGTAGTATTAGCAGAGCTAGTAGAAGTATTATAAATTATTAATAATTATAAGTAGTAGTAGAGTAGTAGTAGAAGTAGTAGTATTAATAGTAGTAGTAGTAGTAGTAGTAGTAGTTATAGTAGTAGTAGTAGTAGAAGTAGCATTAATAATTATAGTAGTAGTAATAATAATAATAACGGTCTTAGTAGTACTAAAAATAAAGGTAGCTTCAGCAACCACATAAAAGTCAGCAATAACAAAAGGACACTTAAAATGACATGTAAACAAATAACTAAAGCGAAGATCAGAAATACAAGGGGAGCAATCAGACCAAAACAATAACAGAAAGTAAGCGAAAATAACGAATAGAGACACGAACAAGAAGGAAAAAAATGTAAACAGAAGAAAGCATGAAATACAAATGGAAAGGAGGAGGAGGAGAGGGGCAGAAGGAGAAATAGAAGATGAGAAAGAGGAGAAGAGGAAGAGGAGAAGAAGAATGGGAAAGGGATAAGGAGAGAAGAGGAAAAGGAGAAACAGGAAGAAAGGAAGAGGATGAGGAGGAGGAGAGAGGAAGAAGAGAGAAAGAGGAGGTGGAGGAAGGGAATGAGGAAGGAGAGGAAGAGGAGGACGAGAAATAGGATGAGAAGAGAAAAGAGGATGAAGGAGGAAGGGAGAGGAAGAGGAGACAAAGAGCAGATGAGGAGGAGTCCCAGAGAGCAGCTGAGCGTGAAGGAACACAGGATGTAGTGCTGTAAGTGAGCGGGGGTCGCGAGCAGGAGTTGGTAGAGAGGCGGCGGTGGATAAGGAGGAGATGGAAAGGGGAAAAAGGAGGAGGGAGGGAGGAGGAGGAGGAGGAAAGGAGGAGGAAGGAGGAGGGAGAGAGGAGGAGGAGGAGAGGAGGAGGAGGGAGGAGGAGGAGGAGGAGGGGAGGGGAAGGGAGGAGAGGAGGAGGAGGAGGAGGAGGAGGCGATGAAGAGGGAGGGAGGGGGGAGGGAGAGGAGGAGAGAAAGAGGGAGGAAAAGAAGAAGAAAGAGGAGGAATAGTAGAGAAGAGGCATAAAAGAGAACACAATAATAAAGACAAATAAAAAATAAAGAAGAGAACAAGCCAAGAAACTAAATAAAAAAAACAAAAACGAAAAACACACAAAGAAAAGAAAAGAAAAAAAAGGAAAAAACAAAAAACGAAAAACACACACAAAAAAACAATAAAAATAAATGAAAAACACACAAAATAAAAGATACAAAAACAAACAAACACAAAAACAGTCGAAACAAGAGATGGTCCAAATGTGGTTGACACAACGGCCGTTATCTAAGGAAACAACCAAATCACGGACCACGGACCCGACAGACACGGTAATATAGATCCCAGACACGGTCGCAGGATCTGTGGCCGGACCGAAGGATGTGGCGAAGGATGTCTGGGATGTCAGGATGTCTGGGAGTAAAACCAGGATGAGAAATGACAAAACAACAGGATAAAAACGGTACATTTTAAGGGGGAGCTTCAGGTATCTGGGGCGGAGGAAGGGAGATGGAAAATGGGGCTCTTAAAAATAAATAAAGTTTGTGCATTGTGTGTTTTTTCTTTCGTAGTATCAACACGTTAGAATGTTTTTTTTTTTCCATTCTTCAAATAAATAAATACATGAATATCATAATTAACAAATTCATTTCATTAAAAAAATTAACCGTAATGACTGAGAAGTATGTAGGAAAAAAGATATTTGAATGCGAATAAGTATCACAGTGCGTATTTTTTTTTTCTTTCGTAGTATCAAAACGGTAGATTTTTTTTCATTCTTCAAATAAATAAATACATGAATATCATAAATAAACAAATTCATACAAAAATAACCGTAATGACCGAGAAGTATGTAGAAAAAAGATATTTGAATGAGAATAAATATTACAGTGCAAAGAAATGTATTTGAAACGGTTTCGATCACATCTTCGTCGGAAATATATGTTTTCTGACAAATTGATATCGAAAGTGATAAAAAAAAACGCATTTCTTGCATTGTGAAGATCTTCATTCTCATTCAGAAACATCTGGTATCTGAGACGTACGGATGAAGAAGGAGAACTGGCAATAATATTTATTGATTCTTTGGCGATAAAACACTTATATTCAACATACAGACATGTATAACAGCAAATAGGATAATAAATATATGCAAAGAGATAAGACGAACGAAAACAAAAAGAAAAAGAAAACAATGCCACAGAAAGGAGAGGATTGAGATTGAGAGAATGGAGGAATGGAGGAATTTGTCTTTCAATTTTCTCTTCTTCACAAACAGGGAGAGAAAAAAACAAGGCATTGTTCAAGCGGGAAATGATTTAACAATGCTCATGTTTCGCCATAATATGGCGATGAGACGGAGGAGGAAGGGAGAGTAGGAGGAACGGTAGGACGGAGGATAGCGAGGGGAGGAAGGGAGGTGGAAGGGGAGGAAGGGAGGTGGAGGGGAGGGGAGGAAAGGGAGGGGAGGAAAGGAGGGAGGGAGGAGGGAGGAGGGGGGAAGGAGAGGAGGAGGGCAAGGGGAGGAGGAGGAGGGAAGAGGAGAAATAGAGGAAGAGGAGGGGGAAGGAGGAGGAAGAGGAGGAGGGAGGGGAAGGAAGGAAGAGAAGAGGAGAAATAGAGGAAGTGGGGGAGGTAAAAGAGTAGGAGTAGGGAAGGAGGGAGGAGGGAGGGCAGGGGGAGGGGGAGGAAGAGTAAGAGGAGCAATAGAGGAAGAGGAGGGGGAAGGAGTAGGAAGAGGGAGGAAGGGAAAGGGGGGGGGGGAGGAGAGGAGGAGGAGTAAAGAGGAGAAATAGAGGAGAGGAGGGGGAAGGAGGGAGTAGGAGAGGAGGAAGAGGATGGCGGGAGGAAGGGAAGGGGAAGGGGAAGAGGAGGGAGAGGGGAAGGAGAAGGAGAGAAGAGGAGAAATAAGAGAAAAGGAGGGAGAAGGGGAGGCGGGAGGAGGAGGAGGTGAAGGAGAAGAAAGAGGAGGAGGAGGTGGAGAAGAAGATGAAGAAGAAAAGGGAAGAGAAAGGATGAAATGTCAGCGTCTTCAACCAACATAACAAAAGAGGAAATCGCTGATAAGTAATCGTATCAATCTCGAGTTATAGCATCGTATTACTTTCCATTGTTTGCCGTCCACGATTTCATAATTATTGCACAGACACGAACGAACGAACACGCAAAAACATACAGAACAATTGTGTACAAAAGAAGAGAAAAGAAAAGAAAATTGCACTGAAATACCTCGTTGTTGACTGAAATAGGAGTGGATCATACATTAGCGATATTAAAACAAATAGTTAACCGTGAGAGAACTACCAGTTTAGTACCTTATTGGTTGTTTAAGGAAATTTATCAATGTTTAAAACTGCGATAGTTACGAAACAGAAAAAGACAGCAACGATCTTTTAATCTATACTTTTTTCTTATCTTTTTTTGGTTTTGCTTCTTTTAAAAATTTGTTCCATTTTGCTTGATAAATTTTCATTTTCATTTATTGTCATTCCTTTATTTAATCGGATTTTTCCTCAACCTTCCTTCATTCCCCCTTTCTAATTGCTTCTTTCGCCTTGACTCTTTGACATCATTCCCACTTATTTACTTTCCTTCCATTACCTTCATTGCTTCTTTCTTTCCTCCTCCCCCCTTTTGTACCCCCTATTCTCCTTTGCTTCTCTTTTTTTTTCATGTCTTATTTATCCATCTACTTATTCATGTATAATTTATTTGCTTTCCTAAAATACGCTTCATTCCTTACTTTTATTTACTCAATCATCGCATTTTTTCACCCTACCCTCAAACTACCTTCATTCCTCCTCCTCCCCCCCCCTTCCCCTAGACCCCCATCCCCCCTTTCACCCTACCTTAATTCCTCCTTGCCTACCTCTTCCTCCCCCCTCCTTCCTAGACCCCACCCCTTTTCTAACCCCTTCCTCCCTCCAACCACCCCACTCCACCCACCCCCACCGCACCCGCCCACCAAATCCAGACGCACAGAGCCGGTCCCACACGGAGCACCAACGCCCGACATCTGTCCCCCTTGAGAGCTGGACGTGTACTGGCCTCAACCCGCCTCTGACAGCTGAACCACCTGACCGCCTCCGTAACGGCTCGCTCTAAGTACAGGCAGATGGTAGATGGTGGTAGATGGGAGTAGATAGTAGCAGATAGAGTATAATAGTAGTAGATAGTAGTAGATAGTAGTAGATGGGAGTAGATAGTAGAGATAGAGTAGATGGAGTAGATTAGTGGTAGATAGTAGTAGATGGGAGTAGATAGTAGCAGATAGAGTAGAGAGTAGATAGTAGAGTAGAGTAGATGGAGTAGAATGGTAGATAGTATAGATGGGAGTAGATAGTGTAGATAGAGTAGATGTAGTAGCAGATGGGGTAGATAGTAGTAGATAGATAGATGTGAGTAGATAGTGGTAGATAGTAGCAGATTGGAGTAGATAATAGTAGATGGTGGTAGATGGGAGTAGATACTAGTAGATGGGAGTAGATACTAGTAGATGGGAATAGATACTAGTAGATGGGAGTAGATAGTAGCAGATGGGAGTAGATAGTGGTAATAGACATGGGAGTAGATAGAGTAGTAGCAGATAGTAGAGAAGTAGATAGTAGTAGATGGTGGTAGACGATGGTAGATGGGAGTAGATTGGCGATTGTAGATGAGGAGAGACGATGAGAGGACGTGTGATGGCTCTGATTGTGGTTGTCATCATCGCTGCCGCCACAACAATGATAAAAATGGAAAAGGGTCATGATAATAATAATGATGATAATTTGAATAGAAATAATAATGACAATAATAAATAATCATAAAAACTATATAATTAATACTAATAACACTGATAACAGTATTATCATTAATAATAATAATAATAATAATAACATGATAATATTCACCACAACAACAATACCATTATTACCATCATAACAACAAACAACAATAACTCCAACGATAATAATAAAAAAATACCTCGCCCCCCCTCTCATACCCCCCCACACCACTCCATAAAATAACAACAACAAAAAAAAATACACCTAAATGCCCAAAAAAATAACAAACAAAACAAAAATACACCTAGCTCCCTCCCCACCCCCCCCCCCCCGTCCCCCCCCACCCTCCACACCCCCAACCCCACCCCCCAAAAAAATAACAAACAAACAACAAAAAATTCAGATCCTGTGACTATTACACAGGCGTTAGTCGAGTGAAGCGCCAGATAATGGGGAACACACGCGGTGGCAATACTGGGAAGACGAGGACCATGACGATGACGAGGGAGGGGGGAGGGGGGGAGGGGGGGGGATGGAGGGGGAGTGAAGGCGAGTAGCGGGGTGGTGGACGATGGTGGCGGTGGTGGTGGTGTGGTGATGAGTGATGATGATGATGATGACGATGATGATGATGATGATGATGATGATGGTGGATGATGATGATGTGGTGATCATATGGTAACGGTGATGGTGATGATGATGACGGTGACGATGATGCGAGGATGGTGATGATCTACATAACAGACAGACACTCAGCGCGGAAGTCACAGGGTTGGTGATGACTCCCGAGCTGTCCTGTGGCCTCGGCGCCACTCTCTCTTTCTTTCTCCACCCCCTCCCCCACTCCCACACCTCTCTCTCTCTCTCTCTCCTTTCCCCCTCTATATCTCCTCTCTCTCTCTTTCTCCCCCTTCTATATCTCCCTCTCTCTTCTTTCTCCCCCCCCTCTATATCTCCCTCTCTCTCTCTTTCTCCCCCCCCCCTCTATATCTCCCTCTCTTCTCTCTTTCTTCTCCCCCCCTCTCTCTCTCTCTCTCTCTCTCTCTTCTCTCTCTCTCTCTCTTTATCTCTCTCTCTCTCTCTCTCTCTCTCTCTCTCTCTCTCTCTCTCTCTCTCTCTCTCTCTCTCTCTCTCTCTCTCTCTCTCTCTCCTCTCCTCCCTCCTTTTTCCCCTTTCTCTCTCCCTCCCCCCTCCCTCCCTTTCCCTCCCTTTCCCTCCCTCCCACTCCATCCCTCCTTCTCCCACCCCATCCCTTTCCCTCCTCTCTTCCCTCGTCATCATTCCATTACCCTTTTTTCCCAATGTATCTCGTCTTCCCTTTCTCCCTCTTCGCAAAAACACTCGAGAATTTCCTCGCTCGTTGGAGAGGAAGGAAATGCCGAGTTAAGAATGGGGGGGAAGAGAGAGAGAGGGCGAGAGACAGGAAGGAGGTTTGAGAATGGAAGGAATGGGGGAAATGGAAGAGAGAGAAGAAGAGAGATAGATAGGTAGTTGGTAGATAGGTAGATGGAGGGAGAGAGAGAGAGACGGAGAGAGGAAGAGAGAGAGGAAGAGAGAGAGAGAGAGAGAGAGAGAGAGAGAGAGAGAGAGAGAGAGAGAGAGAGAGAGAGAGAGAGAGGAGAGAGAGAGAGAAGAGAAGAGAGAGAGAGAGAGAGAAAGAAAAGAAAGAGAGAGAAGGAAAATAAAAGAAAGAGAACAACACCAACAACAGTAATAAAAAAAAAAAAATATATGACTAAGAAGAAGAGAAGAGGAAGGAGAAAGAAGGAAGATGCAGACAGGCGACGGTGGGCGTCACCCTCGGCGGTCGCTTCAGCAGGCGGCTTCGGAAGCAGACGTGTGTGTCGAAGGAAGGGAGGGAGGAGGAGGGGGAAGGGGGTGGAAGGGGAGGGGGAGGGGAAGGGGGTGGAAGGAGGGAGGAGGGGAAGGGGGTGGAAGGGAGGGAGGGAAGGGAGGGGGGAGGAGGAGGGATGGGGGGAAGGAGGGAGGAAAGGGGAAGGGAGGGAGGAAGGGAAGGATGGGGGGAGGGGAGGGAGGGGAGGGAGGGTAAGGGAGGAGGGAAGAGAGAGATGAAGGAAGGAAGGGAGGGGGAAGAGATGAAGGGGAGGAGAGTGGAGAAGGAGGCAGAAAGGAGAAAGAAGGGGAAAGGAAGGACGGAAGGAGGGGAAGAGATAACAGGAGGAGAAGGGAGGAAGAAGATGAATGGAGGAAGGGAAAAAAAGAGGAAGAGAGGAAGGAAGGAGGACGAGAAGTAGAGAGGAAGCGAGGGATAGTGGAAGGGAGAAAAGAGAGAGGAAGCGAGGAAGAGAGAGGGAAGAGAGAGAAGAGAGAGGAAGGAGAGAAAGAGCAGAGAAGAGATGAATGGAGGAAGGAGGGAGGGAGAGATGAATGGAGGAGGGAAAAAAGAGGAAGAGAGAAGGAGATGAAAGGGAGAGAAGAAAGAGAGGAAGGAGAGAGCAGAGAGGAAGAGAAGAGGGAGGCGGTAGGCAGGTTTAACGCTCGCCGATGTGGTTAAGTGCGCGTAGTGCGGCCGACGTGTCTTTCTCTGACTTTGAAGCGGGTTCCTCCGCATCCCCCGACCGCAGGCTTTTTAGATTGAACTCGCGGCTTTCTGCTTCTTTTAATTGCTTCTCTTTTCTCTCTCTATCCTTCCTCTCTCTCTCTTCTTCTCTTATTTTGAGGGGAGAGAGCGGAGGGAAGCGACCTGCACGGGGGGGAGCGGCGGTACGATCGATTTTCGCCAACTTGTCACAAGCAGAGTTCAGCACGGGGCCGTTATGGCGATGGAGTCCTGTGATCTGATGGAAGTGTCATCTTCTAGGGGACACCGGCCGTCGTGTGTCACGGGTGAACTCGTGACGTGAAAAAAGGTAAACAAAAAAAGGTACTAAAACGTGTGAATATTTTTTTTTTTTTTTTTTCTGTATGCTTTTCTTTTTTTTTGTATGTACTTGCTTCGTTAGTTCGCTTCTTTTTTTCTTCCTACCTTTCTTGTCTCTTCTCTCTTCTCTCATTCTCCGCCGGTTCTTCCCTTTCATTCCCTTTGCGTCTTACGTACATACCCTTTTATTTCCTTATTCCTTCACATCTCTTTTACTCCTTCTCTTCCTCCCGTTCCTCCCTTCTTCAACGATTCTTTTCCCTCTCCCCTTATTCCCATCTTTCTCCCCAAATTCCCATTTTTTTTACTATTCCTCCACATCTCTCTTTATCCTTCCTCCTCCCCTCCTCCTTCCCTCCCTCCTTCAACCATCTCTTCCCCTTATTCCTATTATTTTTTTTTCTTATTTTTTTTTTTTTACTATTCCTCCACATCTCTCTTATCCTTCCTCCTCCTCCTCCTCCTTCCCTCCCTTCCTCCATCCTTCAACCTCACCTTTTCCTCCCACCTTTCCCCAAATTCCTTTTTTTTATTATTATTATCCTCCACATCTCTCTTATCCTTCCTTCTCCTCCTCCTCCTCCCTCCCTTTCCTCCTTCACCAATCCCCTCCCTCTTATTCCCTCTTACTATTCCTCATCCTCCTTCCTCCTCCTCCTCCTCCTTTCCTTCCTCCTCCTTCAACCTCACCTTTTACTTCCACCTTCCCCAAATTCCTCCTTTTTTTCTATTCCTCCACATCTCTCTTATCCTTCCTCCTCCTCCTCCTTCCTCCCTCTTCAACCCTCTCACCTTTTATTCCCACCTCTCCCCAAATTCCCATTTTTTTCTATTCCTCCACATCTCTCTTATCCTTCCTCCTCCTCCTCCTCCTCCCTCCTTCCCTCCCTTCTCCCTCTCTTCACTCACCTTTTACTCCACCTTCTCCCAAATTCCCCTTTTTCTATTCATCCACATCTCTCTTAATCCTCCTCCTCCTTCTCCTCCCTCCCTCCCATCCTTTCAACCTTCACCTTTTCCACCTCTCCCCAAATTCCTCCATTTTTTACTATTCCTCCACATCTCTCTTCTCCTTCCTCCTCCTCCTCCTCCTCCCCTCCCTTCGTCGGCTAAGTGCACGAAGACCTAGCGACGAGGCCTTGGCATTAATAAAAGAAAAACACATTTCACACTTCCCGGTTTTCACGAGGGAAGTGGGGACTCTCTCCCTCTCTCACTCCTTCTTCTGTGTCTGATCCTCCCCCTTCGCGCGTGTGTCTCTCTCATTCCTCTTTCTCTCTTCTTCTTTTTTTTCGTTCGTTATTTTCTTTTTTTTCTTTTCTCTTTTTTTTCGTTCGTTCGTTTTTTTTTCTTCTTTTTCTCCTTTTTCGTTCGTTTTTCTTCTTCTTTTTTCTCTCTCCTTCGTTCCTTTATTATTTCCTTCTTTTCTCCCTTCTTTTATTCGCTCCTTCATTCCTTTCTTCCATTCTTCCTTCGTCGGTTGAATGAAGATGTGTAACAAGTGAGGAACATTTTCTTCATTTCATACCTTCCTCCATTTTTTCCTTTTCTCTCCTCCCTCCCTCCTTCCCTTCCTCCCTCCTTCTTTCCCTTCCCTCCCCTCCCTCCCTCCCTCCCTTCCCCTCCCTTCCTCCCCTTCCCTTCCCTTCCCTTCCCTTCCCACCCCCCTCCCTCCTTCCCTTCCCTTCCCTCCCTTCCCTCGCTCACCTCCCTACCCCCCACCCCCACCCTCCTCCTTCCTCCCTCTCCCTCCCTCCCCTCCTCCCTCCCCCCCCTCCCACCACCCTCCTCCCTCCTCCCTCTTCCCTCCCTTTCCCTCCCTCCCCTCCTCCTCCCTTCCCTCCCTGACGTGATGGAGCAGAACAGGGCGTGAAGAGTAGAAACAGTTCAGTGGCTATAGATGATCCTTAAAATGAAATCTAAGGCTCAAAAAAAAATAAAGTTAAAGTTTGAGTAAAATGCTAAAGAACTAAACAGTGAAGGGAAATGCTATAGCAAATTTTAAGATTGGGGTAAAATGCAAAAAAGAAAAGAAAATAATAAATAAATACATAAACAAATAAATCTTGAGGAGAAACTAATGTATTTTTAAAAAATCTTAAATACCTTGGATTTTTTTTTCATTTCTTTACATACTAAATCAAGAAGAGTCAACATACAAATAAATAAATCCCTTCAAACCATAAAATTAAATACAGTAAATAAAAGGTGAACCTGGAAACAAAAATAATAATCATACATAAAAAAATAATAAAAAAGAAAGAAAAATAAATAATAAAAAGAATAAAAAAGCGAATTGGGCTGAACTCCGCAATCTCAAATCAAATAATACAAAAAATATATATATACATAATATAAGAATAAACATAACTAAATAATAAAAAGAAACAAAAAAACGAGTTGGGCTCAACTCCGCAGTCTCAAATAATATAACAATAAAAATAACAAAATAATAAAATATATATAAAAAGCCGAGTTGGGCTCAACTCCGCAGTCTCAAATAATATAAGCATGAAAATAACAAAATAATTAAAAATATATATATATTAAAAACCGAGTTGGGCTGAACTCCGCAGTCTCAAATAATATAAGCATAAAAATAACAAAATAATTTAAAAAAAATAAAACGAGTTAGGTTGAACTCCGCAGTCTCACATAATATAACAATAAATATAAATAATTAATAAAAAAAACAAAAAATCGAGTTATGTTGAACTCTACCTCAAACCAGGCAGTGACAAACCCCCCATTAAATCAATATAGCAAATCACGCCGATTCCTCTCTTTCGGGCGAATTCTTGGCGCGCGAATCGACCGCCGGTTCCTCACGCCAGCCAGGGAAGGCGTTCGACCTCAACTGAGCATTACAGCATCAAATATTCACTCGCTGAAGGCACAGGGAGCGGGGATAGGCAACAGGCAAGCACATTTGTCGGGTTTCTTAAGTCCTCTTGTTCCTTCTCCGTCTGTTCCTTTCTCAATGTCATTTTTTTTGGCTTTCTTTCTTTGTTTTTTTTTTTTTTTTTCGTTTTTTTCTTTCTTTTTTCTCTTTATTTTTTATTTATTTATTCTTTTTTTAGCTTTCACTCTTTTTCTTTCTCTTCATTTTTTTCATTATTCTCTTCTCTTCATTTCTCCTTCCCCCTCGCCCTCTCCTCTTTCTCCTTTCTCCTTTCCCCTTCCTACACCCTCTCTCCTTCCCCCCGACTCCACCCCACCTTTCTTTCGTCTCTCCCTCACCTCTCATCCTCTTCTCTTCCCTTCTTCCTCTCCCTCCCTCTCCTCACCTCTCCTTCTTCTTCTCCTCACCTTCCCCCTCTCCTCACCTCTCCTTCCTTCTCTCACCTTCCCCCTCTCCTCACCTCTCCTTCTTCTTCTCTCCCCTCCCCTCTCCCTCCTCACCTCTCCTCTTCTT
>NW_020868915.1:507407-529907 GCF_003789085.1 Penaeus vannamei
CCCCTCCCCCCCCACCTCCACCCCGCCCCCTCGTCACTTCGGACAAGGCAAATGGGCGGCGGGCGTCAGGTGTCCCTCAACGACCGAACCGCCACTCTCCCCCAACGGTGTTATTCCTCGCCGCCGGTAACTCATCCGCGTTAAGTCGATAACTACCGATTCGGACGCGGAGGGAGTCGATAACTTCGGAGTCAGTCAGGAGTCGATACGATTCGGACAGTCAGGTCGATAACTACGTTCGGACGCGGAGTCAAGAGTCGATAACTACCGATTCGGATTTGTCGCGTAATAACTTTTAATCTGCATGCGTGTGGGCGGGTCTGGTCGTTCTGACAAATCGGGCGTAAATGGTGTTCATGTTTATGTGTGAGCATGATAGATTAGTGGGTACGTGTGGGTCGGTATATCTATTTGTATGTTTGTAGAGGTATGCGTGTGTATGGGTGTGCATATATATATATATATATATATATATATATATATATATATATATATATATATATATATATATATATTATACATATACATATACAATATATCAATGTATTATATGTAAGTATGTACATATACAAATATATATACACATATATTATAATATATGTATATATATAATATATACATAATATATATATATATATATATATATATATAATATAATTTATATATATATATATGTATATATATATATACATACATATATATATAATATACATATATATATATATATATATATATAAATTATATATATGCATATATATGTATGGTGTGTGTGTGTGGTGTGTGTGTGTGTGTGTGTGTGTGTGTGTGTGTGTGTGTGTGTGTGTGTGTGTGTGTGTGTGTGTGTGTGTGTGGTGTGTGTGTGAGTGTGAGTGTGAGTGTGAGTGTGAGTGTGTGTGAGTGTGAGTGTGTGTGAGTGTGAGTGTGAGTGTGAGTGTGAGTGAGTGTGTGCGTGTGAGTGTGTGAGTGTGCATGTGTGCGCGTGCGTGTGTATATACATATGTACATTGCAATTATAACTTACATATAGACCTTTTCGAAGGAACTATATTAATCACAGACATCAGTGCGGGCTTTAACTCTTTACATAAGTTACCCCTAAGAAGATATCGTTTTCTTTGAAAGAGAAAACTTGAAAGTGATGGGAGACTCGTGTAATACAAATCAACCAACATTTACTCAGTTACACTCTGTCTTTAACGTAAATTTCTACTACATTATCAATTCACTAAAATGTAAAAATAATGTTAACGAATTCTACCATTTCCTCACATATATAGGACTGCATACCATAAGCCTCAGCATGATCTGTTGTTGATGTACATAACTAAACCAAAGATACAAAAAAATGGTCTTTCAGACAGCGATGTGACATCTGTTCTTACAGTTTGTCTGTTGTACTTCTGTCTCGCGAAGAACAGAAGAACAGGATATACTGGCGTCGTTCAATTCGAACACTCGTAATAAACATGACATGAGCTGTGTTTCTTTAGACCGCCTTTCTAAACAACTCTCTAGGGAGAGGGAGGGAAGGAGGGAGGGAGGGAGGGAAGGGAGAGGAGGGAAGGAGAGGGAGAGAGGAGAGGGGGAGGGGGAGAGGGAGAGGGGGAGAGGGAGAGGGAGGGAGAGGGAAGGAGGGAGGGAGGGAGGAGGAGAGGGAGAGAGGAGAGGAGGAGAGAGGGAGAGGGAGAGGGAGAGAGAGAGAGAGAGAGAGAGAGAGAGAGAGAGAGAGAGAGAGAGAGAGAGAGAGAGAGAGGAGAGAGAGAGAGAGAGAGAGAGAGAGAGAGAGAGAGAGACAGAAAGGAGAGAGAGAACAGAAGAGAGAGAGACAGAAAGAAAGAGAGACAGAGACAGAAAAGAGAAGAGAGAGAGAAAGAAAGAGAGAAAGAAAAAGAGACACAGAGAATAAAGACAGATTTCGCTGCCATGTAGATCAACACCGACTCTCCTCATCTAAACATCTGGGCGGATAATGAAATCACTGATCGAATATCATCCCCGGACATACGAGACACAACAGACCGAAAAAAACGCTGTCACGGACGTAAAGAAAAGAAAAAAAATGGAAAGAAAAACATACATCGGTTACCGTCTCTGTCTAGCCGATGTCGGATTAAAGGATGGTGGGGGAGAAAAATGTGAGGAATTGAGAAAGAGGGAGAGGGGAGGGGAAAGAGAAAGAGGGAGAGAGAGAGAGAGAGGGAGAAAATGTGAGGAATTGAGAAAGAGGGGAGGGGAGGGGAAGAGAAAGAGGGAGAGAGAAGAGAGAGGGAGAAAAATGTGAGGAATTGAGAAAGAGGGAGAGGGGAGGGGAAAGAGAAGAGGGAGAGAGAAGAGAGAGGGAGAAAAATGTGAGGAATTGAAAGAGGGGAGGGGAGGGGAAGAGAAGAGGAGAGAGAAGAGAGGGAGAAAAATGTGAGGAATTGAGAGGGAGAGGGGAGGGGAAAGAGAAGAGGGAGAGAGAAGAGAGAGGGAGAAAAATGTGAGGAATTGAGAAAGAGGGAGAGGGGAGGGGAAAGAGGAGAGGGAGAGAGAAGAGAGAGGGAGAGAGAAGAGAGAGGGAGAGAGAAGAGAGAGGGAGAAAATGTGAGGAATTGAGAAGAGGGAGAAGGGGGGGAAAGAGAGAGAGAGAGAAGAGAGGGAGAAAAATGTGAGGAATTGAGAAAGAGGGAGAGGGGAGGGGAAGGAGAAGAGGGAGAGAGAAGAGAGAGGGAGAAAAATGTGAGGAATTGAGAAAGAGGGAGAGGGGAGGGGAAAGAGAAGAAGGAGAAGAGAGAAGAGAGAAGAGAGAGGGGAGAGAGAGGAGAGAGAGAAAAGGAAAGAGAGAGGGAGAGGGGAGGGAAAGAAGAGAGAGGGAGAAAAATGTGAGGAATTGAGAAAGAGGGAGATGGGGGGGAAGAGAGAGGGGAGAGAAGAGAGAGGGAGAGAGAAGAGAGAGGGAGAGAAATGTGAGGAATTGAGAAAGAGGGAGAGGGGAGGGGAGAAGAGGGAAGAGAGAAGGAGAGGGAGAAAATGTGAGGAATTGAAGAAAGAGGGAGAAAGAGAGAGAGAGGGAGAAAAATGTGAGGAATTGAGAAAGAGGGGAGAGGGGAGGGGAAGAGAAGAGGGAGAGAGAAAGAGAGAGGGGAAAATGAGGAATTGAGAAAGAGGAGAGGGGAGGGAAAGAGAAGAGGGAGAGAGAAGAGAGGGGAGAAAAATGTGAGGAATTGAGAAAGAGTGGAGAGGGGAGGGGAAAGAGAAGAGGGAGAGAGAAGAGAGAGGAGAAAAATGTGAGGAATGAGAAAGAGGGAGAGGGGGGGGAAGAGAGAAGAGGGAGAGAGAAGAGAGAGGGAGAAAAATGTGGAATTGAGAAAAATGTGAGGGATTGGGAAGAGGGAGAGGGGAGGGGAAAGAGAAGAGGGAGAGAGAAGAGAGAGGGAGAAAAATGTGAGGAATTGAAAGAGGGAGGGGAGGGGAAAGAAAGAGGGAGAGAGAAGAGAGAGGGAGAAAAATGTGAGGAATTGAGAAAGAGGGAGAGGGGAGGGAAAGGAGAAGAGGAGAGAGAGGAGGAGGGAGAGAGGGACGAATAATGTGAGGATTGAGAAAGAGGAGGGGAGGGAAAGAGAAGAAGAGAGAAGAGAGGGGAGAAAAAATGGAGGAATTGAGAAAGAGGGAGAGGGGAGGGAAAGAGAGAGAGAGAGAGAGAGAAGGGAGAATGTGAGGAATTGAAAAAGAGGGGAGAGGGATAAGGGGAGGGACGAGCGGGAAAGAGAAGAGAGAGGGATGGAAAAATTAGAGAATGGAGTGGATGGGTAGGGATGAGGGGAAGGGAGAGAGGAGATAGGGGTTTAGGAGAGGAGATGGCCCGAGTGAGTGAGTGTGAAGTGAAGAAAGACGAGGGAGAGAGAAGAAGAGAAAGAGAGAAAGAGAAGGAGAGGAAGAAAGAGGGAAAAGGAGGGAGAAGAAGAAAACGGAGAGTAGAAAGACCAGACAAGTTAGATAAAAACACCAAAATCAAAAGAAAAAAATCGAAAGACAAAGACAAAAGAAAAGAAAAAGCCAAAAACAACAACGCCAACGACGGCTAAAAAAACGGACCCCGATGACAGACCCGACTTTAGCGTTCCGACGTCTCTCTCCTCTCTCTTCTCTGCTCCCTCCTTCTTTCTCGTCGTCCCTCGTCTTCCGTCTCATCAGATGTTGTCCCTTCTGTCTCCCCCTCTCTCCCTCTCTCAGCTTCTTTCCCCTTTCTCTCTCGCTCTCGTTATCTCTCTCTCCTCTTTCTCTCGATCTCTCTTTCCTAGATCTTCTTTTCTCTCTTCTCTGTTTCTTCCTCTCTCAACCTCCTTTTCCTGTTTCCTCCTTCTCTCTTCCTCTTCTCTCTGTCTCTTTTTTCTCGTCTCCTCTTTTTCTCAATAGAGTCTAGGCAGTCTTTCTCTGATCTCTCTTCTTCTTCTTCTCTGTCTCATCTCTCTCTCGTCTGTCTCTCTTCAAGGTTGTCCCGGTCGTCCGTCTCTCTTCTTCTCTCTCNTCTCCCTCTCCCTCATCCCTCTCCCTCTCCCCTTCTCTCTCCTCTGCTCTCCCCCGCCTCTCTCTCTTCTCCCGGCCTCTCTCTCGTCCTCCCCTCTCTCTCTCTCCGCCTCTCTCTCTCTCGACCCCTCTTCTCTCCTTCCCCTCTCTCGTCATCATTTCCTTTCCTCTCTCTCTCTCTCTCTCTTCTCTCTCTCTCTCATCATCTCTCTTCTCTCTCTCTCTCTCTTCCTCTCTCCTTCTCATCTCATCCTCTCTCTCTCCTCTCTCTCCCTCTCCTCTCCCTCTCCCTCTCCCTCTCCCTCTCCGCTCTCCCTCTCCCTCTTCCTCTCCGCTCTCCCTCTCCCTCTCCCCTCCCTCTCCTCTCTTCCTCTCCCTCTCCCTCTCCCTGCTCCTCTCCCATGCCTTCTCTCTCGCTCTGTGACTCGGGGCGCATTCGCTAACGATGTAACGAAACCTTGTGAATGATTATGCGGCAGCTTACAGTAATGGCTTGCGGTGTCGACGAACAAGAAGTGAGGTAGACTGATAAGAAGGAGAGAGAGGGAAGGAAGGAAATGGGGACGGTAGAGGAGGGGTAGGGAGGGGTAGGAGGAGGGGTAGAGGAGGGGTAGAGGAGTGAGGTAGACTGATAAAGAAGGACAGAAGAGGGAAAGGAAAGAAAATGGGGGAGGTAGAGGAGGGCTAGAGGAGTGAGGTAGACTGATAAAGAAGGAGAGAAGAGGGAAAGGAAAGAAAATGGGGGAGGTAGAGGAGGGCTAGAGGAGTGAGGTAGCTGATAAAAGAAGGAGAGAAGAGGGAAAGGAAAGTAAATGGGGGAGGTAGAGGAGGGGGGATGGGGAGGGATGGGGAGGGATGGGAGGTAGAGGAGGGGGGTGGGAGGGATGGGAGGATGGAAGGGATGGGAGGGAGGGGGTGGGAGGCGAGGCAGACTGATAAAGTAGGAGAGAAGAGGGAAATAAAGGAGATAGTGATAGTGGGGGAAAGAAGAAGGTGGGGGGAGGAATGTGGGGAGGGACGGGAGAGAGGGAGGGAGGGAGGGACGGAGGGAAGGAGAGGGAGGGAGGGTGGGAGAGAGAGAGAGAAAGAGAAGAGAGACAGACTGACCTACGGACACAGAGAGAAACAAACAAACAGAAAAAATGAAGACCTTAACCCGAAAAAAGAACAAAAATTAATTAAAAAAAAAACCGTTCCACAATAGAAAACCAAAACACATCACACATACCGCAAAAATAAAACACTTCATCCTTCACGACCTCGACCCAACGCCACTTAAAAAATACAAAACGAAAAAAAAAATGCACACGCAAAAAAAAAATAATACTAAATAAAAAATAAAAACGCAAAAAAATGCACACGCAAAAAAATAATAATAAATAAAGAAAATAAAAAAAAACGCAAAAAAAATGCAAAAAAATGCACACGCAAAAAAAAAAAACGCAAAAATTGCACACGTTAAAAAAAAAAAAAAAAAATGCACACGCAAAAAAAAAAAAAAAAAAAAAAACGCAACCCCCCAAAAAAAAAAAAAAAATAATAATAATAAATAAATCCCCACCAAAAATAACTCCCGCCTCCAGCCTGTTCCTCCAGCCCTCCGTCAGTCCCAGCGCCGCGGGCGTTTCCCAGCTGTGATTGCCACGTAAGTGAAATAAGAGCAAGAGCCAAGAAAAGAAAAGGAGAAAGAAAAAATGACCCAAGAGATGATTATTATATGCGCTATAAATAAAAATCGTACAAGTGGGGCGTTTGAGGTCTCGGTGAGAATTCGTTGTCGTTGTTGTTATTTTTTTTGTTGTTGTTGTTTGTTATTGTTGTTTTTGTTTGTTGTTTTTGTTGTTTTTTGTTGTTGTTATTGTTGTTACTGTTTTATGTTGTTATTGTTATTGTTATTTTTGTTGTTGTTATTGCTGTTATGTTATTATGGTTGTTATTGTTGTTATGTTATTGTTATTTTTGTTGTTATTGTTATTTTTGTTGTTATTGTTATTTTTGTTGTTATTGTTATTTTTTGTTGTTATTGTTGTTGTTATTGTTATTTTTGTTGTTATTGTTATTTTTGTTGTTATTGTTATTTTGTTGTTATTTTATTTTTGTTGTTATTGTTATTTTGTTGTTATTGTTATTGGTCGTTGTTTGTTATTGTCGTTGTTGCTGTTATTGTTGATGTTGTTACTGTTGTTGCTCGTGGCATTTTTTTTGTCGTCGTTGTTTTTTTTCGTTTTATAAAAAATAGCGTCTGTTTTTGTTTACTTATCTCACCATTTTGCATTAATTTCGACCCCGTGCTGTGAAGGACAATTCTAAAAATAACTTGCAGATACAAATTGAAATCCGATCCTCGCAAAATACAAAATTCCAAAATAAACAATAATAAAAAAAAGTCAAAATCAAGGAAAGTCACACAAATAAACAATGACAAAAATAAAAAACACACGACAAGGTGAGAAATACCCAAAATAAAGAATAAATAATAAAAAAACAAGAACTAAACACACGAAAAAAGTAAGAAATAACCAAAATAAATAATAAAAAAAGAAAAGAAAAAAGAAAAAAACAAGCAAAGAAAAAGAAAAAAAGAACAAGCACACGACAATGTGAGAAAATACCTAAAAAAAAACAAACAATAATAAAAACAAGAACCAAACACGACAAGTGAGAAAAATACCCAAAAAAACAAACACTAATAATCAAAGAAATAAAACAACTCACACACGACAGAGAAAATCCCGCAAAAAAAAAAAAAAAAAAAAAAAAAAACTAAACAAACAGACATCAATCACCCCCAAAAAATCAAAAACCCTTGACACTGAGAGAGGAAGGAGAAAAAAAAATAATAATAAAACCCGCTTTCCTGTCGCTTAGCACCCAAACCTGTCACTCCTGAACCTGAATTCCCCCCCTCCTCCCCTCCCTTCCCCCTCCCTCTTCCACCCCCACACCTCCCTCCCTCCAATCCCCGAACATCACCCTCTCCTCCCTCCCCCCTCCCCCCCCCCACCCCCCCGAACCACCCTCCCCTCCCCCTCCCGAACATCACCTCCTCCCCTCCACCTCCCACCCCCCCGACCATCACCTGCGCCGAACACATGTCTTCAAACCAGACAACCTGTAGCTTATCCAGGTCAGAGAGGTTGGTCGGCGCTGACCTACAACTCGAAACGCTCGCCACCCGTTCTCGCTACCACCCCGACCACGCGCTCTGCCACCCGCCCACCCGTTCGAACTCTCCTGCCCAAGTCCACGTGTTCATGCTCTCCCTACCCAGTCCACTGTTCAAGCTCTCCTACCCAGTCCGAGAGGTGCCTTGCCCACCAGTCCACGTGTTCAACTCTCCTACCCAGTCAGTGAGGTGCCTTGCCCACCTGCCCACGTGTTCAAATTCTCCCTACCTAGTCAGAGAGATGCCTTGCCCACCTGTTCGAAACTCTCCCTACCCACCAGCCAATCCATTCACTCTCCCTACCTAGTCAGAGAGGTGCCTTGCCACCCGCCACCTGTTCAAACTCTTCCTACCTAGTGAGAGGTGCCTTGCCACTGTTCAAACTCTCCCTACCCAGTCCAAGACGCTCTGCCCACCAACCCACCTCTCAAACACTCCCCTACTTAGTCAGAGAGGTGCCTTACCCACCCGCCCACCTGTTCAAACTCTCCCTACCCAGTCCGACAGACGCCTTGCCCACGCGCCCACCCGCTGTTCCCTCAGCGCGGTGTGTAAGCGATCTCTTCTCCTCCTTCCTTTCTCCATTTCTCCAGCTCCTCCTTCCTTTCTCCATTTCTCCAGCTCCTCCTTCCTTTCTCCATTTCTCCAGCTCCTCCTTCCTTTCTCCATTTCTCCAGCTCCTCCTTCCTTTCTCCATTTCTCCAGCTCCTCCTTCCTTTCTCCATTTCTCCAGCTTCTCCTGCCTTCCTTTCTCCATTTTCCAGCTCCTCTTCCTTTTCTCTCAAGCTCTCCTTCCTTTCTCGCATTTCTCCAGCTCTCCTTCCTTTCTTCCATTTCTCCAGCTCCTCCTTCCTTCTCCATTTCTCCTCCTTCCTTTCCATTTCTCCGCTCCTCCTTCTTTCTCCATTTCTCCAGCTCCTCCTTTCCTTTCTCCATTTCTCAGCTCCTCCTTCCTTTCTCCATTTCTCCGCTCCTCCTTCCTTTCTCCATTTCTCCAGCTCCTCCTTCCTTTCTCCATTTCTTCTCAGCTCCTCCTTCTCTTTCTCCATTTCTCCAGCTTCCTCCTTTCCTTTCTCCATTTCTCCAGCTCCTCCTTTCTTTCTCCATTTTCTCCAGCTCCTCCTTCCTTTCTCCATTTCTCCAGCTCCTCCTTCCTTTCTCCATTTCTCCAGCTCCTCCTTCCTTTCTCCATTTCTCCAGCTCCTCCTTCCTTTCTCCATTTCTCGCAGCTCCTCCTTCCTTTCTCCATTTCTCCAGCTCCTCCCTTCCTTTCTCCATTTCTCCAGCTTCCTTCCAGCTCCTCCTTCCTTTCTCCATTTCTCCAGCTCCTCCTTTCCTTTCTCCATTTCCTCCAGCTCCTCCTTCCTTTCTCCATTTCTCCCAGCTCCTCCTTCCTTTCTCCATTTCTCAGCTCTCCTTCCTTTCTCCATTTCTCCAGCTCCTCCTTCCTTTTCTCCATTTCTCCAGCTCCTCCTTCCTTTCTCCATTCTCCAGCTCCTCCTTCCTTTCTCCATTTCTCCAGCTCCTCCTTCCTTTCTCCATTTCTCCAAGCTCCTCCTTCCTTTCTCCATTTCTCAGCTCCTCCTTCCTTTCTCCATTTCTCCAGCTCCTCCTTCCTTTCTCCATTTCTCCAGCTCCTCCTTCCTTTCTCCATTTCTCCAGCTCCTCCTTCCTTTCTCCATTTCTCCAGCTCCTCCTTCCTTCCTCCATTTCTCCAGCTCCTCCTTCCTTTCTCCATTTCTCCAGCTCCTTCCTTCCTTTCTCCAAGCTCCTCCTTCCTTTCTCCATTTCTCCAGCTCCGCTCCATTTCTCCAGCTCCTCCTTCCTTTCTCAATTTCTCCAGCTCCTCCTTCCGTTCTCCATTTCTCCAGCTCCTCCTTCGTGCCCTCCTAACAGTGCCAGTGAAATCCGAAGTCGTTTTCCGGCAGAGGGATCGGAGGGCAGTAAAGCGCTACCGTTTTGGACTTAGTCGTTTTTTGGGCGTTTTCTCTTTGCTGGTTCGGCTGTTGGTTCGTTTTCTGGCTTCGTCTTCGTTTTGGGCACTTGTTCTATTTTCCTTTCCCTTTTTTTCTGTTTCTCTTTCTTTTTATTATTATTTTTCTTTTTTCTTTTTTTTCTCCTCCTCTTCCTCCTCTTCCTTTCTCCTCCTCCTCCTCCTCCTCTTCCTTTCTCCTCCTCCTCCTACTCTTCCTTTCTCCTCCTCCTCCTCCTTCCTCCTCCTCCTCCTTTTTCTTCTTCTCTTCATTTTCTTCTTCTTCTTCTTCTTGTTCTTGTTCTTCTCGTTCTTCTTCATCTTCTTCCCCCTCTCCTTCCGCCTCCCCTCAAACATAGGCTCCCCCCCCCCCTCCCTACAAGAGCCGCCATAGTGCCACCATTTTCGAAAAGAATCAGGTGCCACCCCCCCCCCCCCCCCTATTTCGCCCACCCACGAAAAATACTCAAACTCACACTCGAACTCATCTCTGCTCATGCTAAGACTCAGCTTGATTTCGAAGCCCCGGGAATAGGAAGAGAGAGAGAAGGTTTCGGTGAATATTTTAAGTCAATGTTTTTTTTTTTTTTTTTTTTTTTTTTTTTTTTGCATGTGTTCAATTCACGTTTTTTTTCTTTTTTTTGTTTGTTTGCGAATGGTGGGTAGAAGAGGGGAGAGGGGGAGGGGCGAAGGGAAGGGAGGCGTGGGGAGGGGAGGGGAGGGAGGGGAGAGGAGGAGAGAAGGAGAAAGGAGGCGAGGGGAGAGGGGAGTGGATAGGAGGGGGGGTAAGGAAGCTAACAGGAGTGGAGGGAAAGGAGAGAGACTATAATCAAGTCCATTTTTCCGAACCTATTATGATAGCCCGGCCATTAACTCCATTTTGCAATTAATTGATTTTTTTTTTCCTTCAATGACCCGGACTCTCCCACGGCCCATAATAATTATCTTAAACAGAGTGGATAATTATGGAGGGAACCGCAATCACCCAAAAGTAGACGCCAGGAGAAGAATTTTTCTTTAACTACGGGTAATTATTTGAATAGGTACTTTGGAGGCAAAGCGGAAGTATTCTTTAAAAAATGTATATACGGGAATATGTGGTCTGACGTAGATACAGACACACTCACTCATTCACTCTCTGTTTCTGTCTGTCTGTCTGTATCTGTCTCTCTGTCTCTGTCTCTGTCTCTGTCTCTGTCTCTGTCTCTCTCTCTCTCCTCTCTCTCTCTCTCTCTCTCTCTCTCTCTCTCTCTCTCTCTCTCTCTCTTACAGACACCAAACACACTCATTTATTCACTCTCTCTATTTCTCTTTCTCTCCGCCTTTCTCTTTCCTTCTCTCCCTCTCTCCCTTCCTTACTACCCGGAACCCGTAGCCCTCAGCAACCCATCCCTGCCTGGCATTTCCATCCCGACAACCCGAACCACCCGACACCCGGATCACTTAACATCCCGAAAACCCAACCACCCAACAACCCGACATCCCGACCCAACCACCCGACAACCCGAAATCCCGACCACTCAACCACCCAACCCAACCACCCACCACCCGACCAACCCAACCCGACCAACCCAACTAACCCAACAACCCGACCAAACCCAACCACCCGACAACCTAACAACCAACAACCCAACAACCCAACCCCGACCACCCAACCACCCGACCCCCAACCACCCAACTACCCAACCACCGGACACCCAACCCACTCAAGCACCCCTTCCCGAATCACCCCATTGATGTCAGAGGCCCGCATGACTCGGTCGAAAGATAATCATTCCTCCCCTTTGCTGATTTCCTCCTAACCCCTTAGGCAATGGGAATCTGTTCACCGTTGCGCTATAGCCAGTCATCGCCATTTTCGCTCGTTACGTTGGGAGAGAGGAGGGAGAGAGGGAGGAGAGGGCGAAGGGGAGGAGAGGGAAGGGGGGGGAGGGAGGGAAGGGAGAAGGGGAGACGGAGGGAGGGAAGGGCTAGGAAGGGAGAGGGGGAGGGGAAGGGGAGAGGAGGGAGGGAAGGAGAGGAGGGGTGGAAGGGGAAGGGAGGGGAGGGGAAGGGGGAAGGGGGGAGAGAGGGAGGGGAAGGGAGGGAAGGGAGAGGAGAGAGGAGGGAAGGAAGGGAGAGGAGGGAGGAATGGGGCTAGGAAGGGTGAGAGAGAGAGGAGGGGGAAGGGGGGAAGGAGAGAGGAGGGAGGAATGGGCTAAGGGGGAGGGGGACGGGGAGAGGATAGGCTAGGAGGATGGAAGGGATGGGAGAGGAGGGGAGGGGGAAGGGAGATTTTTATTTCTTTCTATCCGCTTTTATTCTTATTTTTCCTTTCTCGCTTTTCTTTATCTTATATGACCTTTCTTCATTACTTCGAATACTGTGCTGTATATCCGTAGTATTCTATTTTTTTAATGCAGGGTCACTCAATCATTCCTCTCTCTCTCTCTCTCACTCTCTCTCTCTCTCTCTCTCTCTCTCTCTCTCTCTCTCTCTCCTCTCTTCTCTCTCTCTCTTCTCTCTCTCTCTCTCTCCCTCTGTCTCACTCACACACACACACACACACTCTCTCTCTCTTCTCTCTCTCTCTCTCCTCTCTTCTCTCTCTCTCTCTCTCTCTCTCTCTCTCTCGGTCCGAGTCAACCTTTCCCAGAAGAAGGAAAAAAGGGCGTGTACAGACATGACGGACACGCCCACCACTCGGTTTTCACTCTCCTTGTGGAATTAGGAGAGGAAAGTGTCTATTTGTATCTGTTTTTTTTTTTTTTTTTTTTTTTTTTGTCTGTGTCTGTCTGTGTCTCTCCCTTTATCATTTTTTTTCTTTCTTTCACTCTCTCTTTCTTTATCTTTCTCTCTTTATCTTTCTTTATCTCTCTCTCTCTCTCCTTCTCCTTCTCTCTTCTTTCCCTTTCTCCCCCTCCCCTTCTTCCTTCTCTTCTTCCTCCTCCCTACCATTCCCTCTCCATCCACCCCTCCTTTTTCCTCCTCTCTCTCTCTCTCTCTCCCTTCTCTCCTACCTCCTTCTCTCTCTCCTCTCTCACCTCATCCTCTTCCTCCTTTTCTCTCTCTCTCTCTTCTCTCCTTCTCTCTCTCTCTCTCTCTCTCTCTCTCTCCTCTCTCTCCTCTCTCTCTCTCCTCCCCTCCCTTCTCTCTCTCTCTCTCTCCCTCTTCATTCTCGCTTTTTCCTCATTTCGTTCGTCAGTCCGAGAGCCACAAGCAAGGTCCTCCTGCGGTCGATTTTCACGTGAACGACCGCATCAGTCCCCCCCCCCTCCACCCCACCCCACCGCCCCCTCTCCCCCCATCCCCTTTTCCCTCGGTTGTTGGCTCTTTGTCGTGTTTTCATCATCATTTGCTTTTTTCTTCCTCGTTTTTCTTTTATTTATCTCTGTTTCTGTCCTGTCTCTCTCTGTTCTGTGTCTGTCTGTCTGTCTGTCTGTCTGTCTGTCTGTCTGTCTGTCTGTCTGTCTGTCTGTCTGTCTGTCTGTCTCTCTCTGTCTCTCTGTCTCTCTCTCTCTCTCACTGCTCTCCTCTCATCCTCTCTCGTCTCTCTCTCTCTCTCTCTCCGGTCATTCCTTGCACACAAAGGGGGGTCGTTTAGCAGCAAATTAAACAGACAGCATGTCACACCAAGAATAAACTATCAGCAATTGAATTTATTTAATTAGATAATAATAATATATCATTGATTATCTATTTTGCCTCCTTTCCTCTTATCTTTTTCTCTCTAAATCCCTCTCTCTCCTTCTTTCCTCTTTTCTTCCGTCTCCCTCCTCTTTTCTCCCATCCCTCCTCTTCCCCCTCCCTCCTTCCCTTCCCTCCTCCCTCCTTTCCTCTTCCCTCTCATTTCTCACCCTCCTTTTCCCTCATTGCTCTCCCCTATCCTCTCCCCTCCCTCCCTCCATCCTCCTCCTCCCGCCCCCCTCCCTCCTCTCCCTCCCTCTAAGACGAAGCCAACCAACACATCTCAAATGACGACAAGAAGTACCAAACAAGTACCAAGATTCACGGGGGGAGAGAGAGAGAGAAAAACCGACCGACGTTTCGCAATTCCGTCTACGTCTCCGCGAACGGCAAAGTTGTGCAGTCAGTTTTTTTTTTTTTTTTTTTTTTTTTTTTTTTTTCTTTTTTTTTTTTTTGTCTCCTCATCTTTTTTATTTCTTTCCTCTTTTTAGTTCTTTTGTATGTCTTTTCTCGTTCTCGTTCTCTTTTATTTTTTTTTTTTCTTTTTTTGTCTTTTCTCTGTCTCTGTCTCTTCTGTCTTGTCTCTGTCCTTCTGTCTCGTCCCTGTCTGTCTCCTGTCTGTCTGTCCTGTCTGCTCTGTCTGTGTCTGTCTGTCTGTCTCTGCTCTTCTCTTCTCGCTCATCCTCTTTCTCTCTCTCTCGCAGTCTCTCTCTCTCTCTCTCTCTTCTCTCTCTCTCTCTTCTCTCTCTCTTCTCTCGCTTCTGTGCTTACTTTCTTTTATGTTTTTATATTTCCTTTTCCTCTCCTTTTATTCATCTATCTTTTTTTATTTTATATATATTCTTTTTTTTTCTTTTGCAACTTGGGTACTCGATAACCCTGAGGCTTGAGAAACACTTTTTGGGTGTGTGCGAAAACTCAAAAAAAAAAAGAGAAAAAAATATATATAATTACTTTGAGATTGTGTCCAGTGAGAGTATAAGTGGCTTGCGTGGTACAAGTGGTATTAAAGAGGCAGGCAGGTGGCGGTATCACTATGAAATTCGCATTAATAATATATATATATATATATATATATATATATATATATATATATATATATATATATATATTAAAACTAATGAAATATAAAATTGCTCGCATTCCTTGCAAGTAAAGAAACAATTTTACTTTTGTAAATATAGCTTTACTTAATAAACTCTTAATATTATCATTAGTATTATTATTATTATCATTATCATACATTTTATAACGGTATTTCAATGAAGATACGCCATTTTGCTTAAGGTTAAATAATAATGACAAGCAAAGGCTCATTACGAAAAATATGAAATTAACAGAAAAAATATTGAATTGACTGCCATCATAAGACCGTGTTATGAGCTATAAAAGTAACCATTGAAAATACAGTAAATAATAAAAAAGGGAATATTATCATAAATACTCGTATTATGAAAGGCAAAACTAAAGAACACAGTATAACGAAAGGCCAAATTACCATACAATAAATAACAATAATGATAATAATAACTAACTCATAAAAAAACCGTATTATGAGGCTGAACAGTGCTTTATTGGGAAGTGAAACCGCTTCTTTGTGGCTGAGACGCGGATGGCGGGAATTGGCGGGAAATTCAAACTCGCCGTCGCTGGTTTCAGTAATTTAAACCAAACAGCTTGGAAGAAGTTCCTGGATGGTCATTCATCTCGACTCATTCTTATATTAAGAAAGATAATTTTTTTTCTTTTTTATCATTACTTGGTTTTTGCGATTTTTTCTTCTGGGGGTTGGGGGATACGAGCATATATGCGTTTGTTTTATATTTTGTTATCATTATTTTCTCGCGTGCAATATCCATGGCAGAGTTTCTGAATATTCCCTTCATCCTGACTCATTCTTACACTTGGGATTTTTTTTTTCTTTCCTCTTTTCTTTCATTAATTTATGTTTTAGTGTCTTCCTTCTATTGGGGTACGAACGTTACGCCACGTATGAGCGTTTTTTATTATCATTTCTATAATCTTCTAATACTGATAAAGTCGCTGAATACCAATTCATCTTAACATCATTTACACTAAGAACAAAATCAAGCTATTATATTCCACTTTTCTGTCGTTTTTCTATGCGATTTCCTGGGTTTCATACAGCCGGGATACGAGCGCATGCGTGTTTGCTCTCGAGATAAACCTTTCGTTGGTGGTTGGAGCATGTAGCAGGCTAAGTTTTTCTTAAAAATGATAAGCAACCGGAAATTTGGCGAGATAAACCTTTCGTTGGTGGAATGGCGAGCAGGCTAAAGTTTCTTAAAATAAGGGAGTTCACCAGCTGTGAAATCTGGCATTAGTGAACAAAACGGCGAAGTAGATAACAGATAAAAACGAGTAAATTAATAAATAAAAAATGAACAAGCGCGTGAATGAGAGACCAAGGCTTTGAGTATCAAATCGCCAGTGAATAATAAGGTTAATTCCGTGTCTCTCCGTTTATTCTTTTCTTTCTAACAAGCTATATCAATATCTGAAAAAAATATAAAAAATCTGAAAGATGACTTTGTCTCTAAAGGGAAGCTTCGGTTCCTAAAAATAACGAAGCTATCATTACATCTCGAGATTTCGATTACCCAACGAGAAAATCTGATATGTAAGTAACCTCACAATTGCTCGGCGGGTCTTCCTTCTCCCTCCCTCTCCTCTTCCTCTCTTCCTGCCTCCTCCCTCCCTCCATCACCCCCCCTGACTCTCTTTCCCTCCCTCCCTCCTTCTCTCTCTCTCCCTCCTTCCTTCTCTCTTTCTCTCCCTCTGCTTCTCTCTCTCCCCTACCCCTTCCTTCCCTCCTCATCTCTCTCTCTCCTTCCCTCTCTCTCTCCCTCCTTCCCTCCCTCTTCTCTTCTCTTCTCTATCTCTCCTTCCTTCCCACTCCCTCCCTCCCTTCTTTCTGTCTTCAATGTGTCAGCATCAATGCGAAGTCATCATTTGAAGCATTTTCGTATCGCCAAAGCACCCACTCTCCTCTCCCTTCCTCCTCTCTCTCTCTCTCTCTCTCTCTCTCCTACTCACTCCTCACTCATCACTCACTCACCACTCACCCACTTCACCACTCACTCACTCTTCACTCTCTTATACCCATTCTCCTCTCTCTCTCTCTCTCTCACTCTACTCTCTCTCTCACTCACTCTTCTCACTCTCTTCACCTCTTCACTCACTCTCTCACTCTCTCCATCTTCTCACTCTCTCACTCTCTCACTCACTCTCTCACTCTCTCACTCTCTCTCACTCTCTCACTCCTCTCTCACTCACTCACTCACTCACTCTCACTCACTCTCACTCACTCTTCACTCACTCACTCACTCACTCACTCACTCTCTCACTCTCTCACTCACTCTCTCCACTCCTCACTCACTCTCTCAACTCACTCTCTCCACTCACTCTTCTCAGCCTCTCTCACTCACTTTCTCCTCACTCCTCTCTCACTCCCTTTCTCTCCCTCCCTTCCTCCTCTCTCTTCCCCTCCCCCCTTCCATCTCCCCCTCCCCCCCTCTCTCCCTCTCTCCCTCCTCCCTCCCCCTCCCTCTCCCCCCCCCCCCCTTCTCAAAGAACCTCCCCTCCTCCTCGTGACTCTTCTAGTATATCTTATTACGCTACTGACGTATGTTCCTGTCATCAGAAACAAAAAAAAAAAAAAAAAAAAAGAAAGAAAATGAGAAACACCGACCGCAAAGGAGACACACCACGTCCCCGACCGCGTCCCGACCGATCATCACACCCGACACCCGACTCCTCCTCCGGGTCGGATCAGTCAGGCGGCTTCGAGAACCTCCGACGACGACGACGGAGACGAGTCCACTTTTCACATTTCCGCTTCGGAGGTTGAGTGTGTCTGTCTGTCTCTCTCTTTTTCTTTCTTCTCACTCTTCTCTCTCTTTCTCTTTTCTTTCTTCTCTCTCTCTCTCTCTCTCTCTCTCTCTCTCTCTCTCTCTCTCTCTCTCTCTCTCTCTCTCTCTCTCTCTCTCTCTCTCTCTCTCTCTCTCTCTCTTATTATTTTTCCCGATGTCTTTTTTTGTGTGTGTGACGCGAACGGAGTAACTGTGTTGTCTATTTTAGTTTCTTTATTTTTAAACAGTCAGTGTAGAAAGTCCACTGGAGAATGTTCTGGTTTTGACCTCGAGAACCATGTTAATTATCACATAAGAATGTTTCGAAAAAAATAAAACATGTACACTATTCTTGCACATGTGCACTACATGCATACGGGTTTACATACACATAAAAAATCCGTACACACATGAAAACACGTAGATCCCACCTATGCCTGTTTACGTGCACCAGAAACGAGAACGGGGCGAGGGTACTCACACGTCTTCCTGCCGGTGTGGGCGAAGTGCACGGTGAAGTCCTCGTCCTCGGTGCTCTCGCACTCCTCGCCCTCGAACATCTCGTCCTCGGGCGGCGGCGGCGGCGGCTCCTTCTTCTTCATCACGCTCAGGAGGTCGACGTCGCTGTCGCCGTCGGAGAGGTGGCCGAGTCCCGCCCGCGCCCGCTTCTCCACCTCCTTGATGGTGGAGGTGAGCACGCACGTGTCGGGCCGTCGAGGGGTCGTGTCGCCGCCCTTGGCCGCGCGTCGTCGTCGTCGTCGTCGTCGTCGTCGTCGGGGAGGGGGCGAGGCAGGAGGGGCGGGGGGTCGTCGTCGATGGTGGCGGGGGCAGGGGGACATGACCCGCTCCCCGGGGGGCTCCAGGACGACCGACGCCATCACTGGAGGAGGAGGAGGCACTTGGAGGAGGACTCTGAGGACTCTGGGCGTCGGTTCGCTTCCCGGAGGATCAGCTGTTCCTGCAGGCGCGTCTCAGGGGCATCACGGCGCGCGCCCTCGGTCCTTCGTCTGCGTCGTGGCTCTCGGCGGCACCAGCCTCATGATAGGCGACTCACGAGCGCCATCCGGTCTTTTTCCTTCGATTCAAGACACTCATTCCTCAAAACGATTTTATTTCTGCGAGTTTCGGAAATAAAACTGCAAGTAACAACAAATAAATAAAACAGTGTCACTTCGCCAAAGGCATAAAACAACGGAACAATATCGAACACATAATTAACAAGAACAAAAAAGCACTTGTTCATAAAAGTTAAAAAATGACCTTATTTTTTCTTTCATTTTTTTTCAACCACCATTTTATCACGTACATTTCTCTTTTTTTAACCTTGGCTGTTCACTTGTTTCTCAAAAATAACTTGCACCGCAATAACCAAGGTCACAAAAGAGACAGCAGTATTACTAATGATGATAATGATCGTGATAATGATAATACAGCTGCTGCCTCGGAAAACATGTGCAAATAATAACGATAATGACAATGATAACAACAACTGCGATAATAATAATAAAAAGATGATAACAAAAATTATTAAATAATAAGGATAATGATATTGACTTTAACAATGATAATGATAATAATGAATAATAAATAATAATAAAAATAAACATTGCAATTACTATTACCAACATCATCCTTTTTATCCTTATCTTCATTATTATCATTTTTTATCATTTTTATCATTATTATTATTACTTTTTATTCATCATCATCATTATTACTAATATCATTAGCAGGGAGGGAGGGAGAGAGGAAAGAGGGAGAGAGAGAGAGAGGGGAAGAGAGATGAGAGAGAGAGAGAGAGAGAGAGAGAGAGAGAGACGAGAGAGAGAGAGAGAAGAGAAGAAAGAGAGAAGAGAAGAGAGAGAGAGAGAAGAGAGAGAGAAGAGAAGAGATAGAGATAGAGAGAGAAGAGATAGAGAAAGAGATAGAGACAGAGACAGAGACAGAGACAGAGACAGAGACAGAGACAGAGACAGCAGAGACAGAGGCAGAGGCAGAGACAGAGACAGAACAGAGACAGAAAGCGAAGCGAAAGAGAAAAAAATAAAAAAGAAAGAGGAAAGAAAAAATAAGAGACAGGGGGGAATTGGGGGGGGGGGGGGAATCCCGATGAACAGGTCGAGAAGGACGCGAAAGCACCTTCAAGCAAGAAGACTATCTGGAAAGAAAGAGAAAAAATCTTTTAGAAAACGTGGACACAATATGGTGATTCATGATGATAGTGATTAAGGTGATGAGACCATGATGATGATGATAATAATGAGAACAACAACAAAAACAACCACAACAACAAAAAACAACCACAACAACAATTAATAATAATATGAAAAATAAAATAATAATAAAACAATAGCAATAACAATAACAGCAACACTAGTAATAATAGTAATAACAAGAATATCAATAAAATGATGATGACGATAATAAAAAACAATAATGATGATAATAAAAACATCAATAAAAATAAGTAATAATAACAACAGCAACGGACAAATAAGATAATAATAATGACAATAACAATAAAAATTAAAATGTGCGTGTTATATATAAATATTATATCTATTTTACACACACACACACCCACACACACCCATACCCACACCCACCCCCCACCCCCACCCCACACCCACACCCACACCCCCACCCCCCACACACCCCACACACACACCCACACCCACATCCCCACACCCACCAACCCCCACACCCACACCCACACCCACCACCAACACCCACACCAACACCCNGACAGGAGAAAAGGAACAGAGAGAGAGGAGAGAATAGGCGAGAAGAAAGAGCCATGAGAGAGAGAGAAAGAAAGAGAAAGAGGAGGGCGGTCAAGTAAGGAGGGGAGGAGAAAGAAAGGAAATAGAGTTAAGGACAGAAAGAGAGAGGAGGAACGAGCAGACGAGACAAGAGGAAAGAGACGAGAGAGACGGGAAGGAGTGAGAGAGGGGAAGAGAGAAGAGAGAGAGGAGAGAGAGCAGAGAGAGACGAACGAGAATGAGAGAGAGAGGAGAGAGAGAGAGACGAGAGAGAGGAAAGAGAAAGAGAAGAGAGAGGAGAGATAAAGAGAAGAGAGAGAGAGAGGAGAGAGAGAGAGAAAGAGAGAGAGAGAGAGAGAGAGAGAGAGAGAGAGAGAGAGAGAGAGAAGAGGAGAGAGAGAGACAGAGATGAGAGAGAGGGCACGGCTGACAGGGCCCTGCACGGAGCGCCTGCATATTCCTGCCGCGGCACCTCGGCCAAGAGTTATAGCATCAGCGCAGCCAGTTATGCACGCGAGGAGCAGTGCAACGGCCGCTCGGGATTAGCGTTGCAGATAAGGCACTCCTGCTAATTGCCTGTTCTTAGAGGTCATGCACCTGGCCTGGGCATCCCTTCTCTCTCGTCCTTCTCTCTCGTCCTCCCTTCCCTCTTTCCGTCTTCCTCTCCTTTTCTTTCCCTCTTTCTTGTCTGCCTCTCCCTCTTTCCCTCTTTCTGTCTCCTCTCCCTTTCCTTTACCCTACTTCATTCTCCCCTTCTCTGTCTACTCTTCCTTTCCTTTCCCTCTGCCTCCCCCCTCTACTCAGGTTTCTTCTCACCTTTCCTTTCCTTCTCCTCTCCCCCCTCTCTCTGTTTCTTCTCCCTTTCCTTTCCTTCTCCTCTGCCATTTCTCCCTGTTTCTTCTTCCTTTCCTTTCGTTCTCTTCTCTCCTTCCTTTCCCTCTCATCTCCCCTCTCCCTGTCTCCTCTTCCTTTCTCTCTCCTCTCTCCTTATTTTCCCTCTGCTCTTCCCTCTTGGTGTGTCTCTTCCTCCTTTCCTTTCTGTCTCTCCTTTCCTTTCCCTCTCCTCTCCCCTTCCTTCCTTCTTCATAATCCAATTCTTTTTTTGTCTTCTCTCTCCTTTTCGTGTCTTTTTCCTCCTCCCGTCTATTCTTTCTCTTCTCCGTTCCTTCTCCACGATTCTTTTCCTCCTCTCCTCCCTCCCCCCCCCTTTCCCCCTGCCTCTAACCCCCCACCCTCTTCCCCTTTCTTTCCCCACTTCTCCCTTCCCCCTTTCCTCCATCTCCTCTTTCTTTCTTCAACCTCTTTCTTTTTCCCCCTTTCCCTCTTCATCCTCATCTCCTCTTTCTGCTTCTCGTCTCCTTCTCTCCCTACTACTCGTGTCTCTCTCTCCCTCCTCTTCCTCTCTTCGCTTCCTTTCTGCCCCTCTTCGTCTCACTTATCTTCTCATCTGCCTTCTTCCACCTCTTCACCTCCTTTTCATCTCCCTTCTCTTGTCTCCTCACTTTTCCTTCCCCCTTCTTCTCTCTTTCCCCCACTTCACCTCCTTCTTATTCTCATCCTCTCTTCTCGCCTCCTCCTCTCCTCCTCCTCACACGACCTCCCTCTCTCCTCTCCTTCTTCTTACTCATTCTTCTCTTCATTCATCATAACTCGACCTCCATCTCCCCCTCTCACTCACACTCTCCCCCCTTTCATTTCACGTCTCTCCCTCCTGCTTACTCACCCTTCTTCCCCCTCTTCATCACTCTCTCCCTTCTCTTACTCACCTTCTCCCGCCTTTTCATTTCACTCTCTCCCTCTCTTACTCACCTTCTTTCCCCTTTCATTCACTCTCTCCCTCTCTTACTCACCTTTCTCCCCCTTTCATTTCACTTTTCTTTTTCTTTTCCCCCTTTCTTTTCTTTTACCCTTCCCCACCTTTTCCCCCCCTTTTTTTTTTTTCCCCCCCTTTTCATTCACTCTCTCCCTCTTCTTTACTTCACCTTCGTCCCCCTTTCATTCACTCTCTCCCTCTCTTTACTCACCTTCATCCCCCTTTCATCACTCTCTCCCTCTCTTACTCACCCTTCTCCCCCTTTCATTCACTCTTCTCCCTCTCTTACTCACCTTCCCACCCTTTCATTCACTCTCTCCCTCTCTTTACTTCACCTTCTCCCCTTTCATTCACTCTTTCTCCTCTCTTACTCACCTTCTCCCCTTTCCATTCTACATCTCTCCCTCTCTTAACTCACCTTCTTCCCCTCTTCATTCACTCTCTCCCTCTCTTACCTCACCTCTCCCTCATTCACTCTCTCCCTCTCTTACTCACCTTCTCCCCCTTTCATTCACTCTCTCCCTTCTCTTACTCCACCTTTCTCCCCCTTTCATTCACTCTTCTCCCTCTCTTACTCACCTTTCTCCCCCTTTCATTCACTCTTCTTCCCTTCTTCTTACTCACCTTCTCCCCCTTTTCATTCACTCTCTCCCTCTCTTATCACCTTCTTCCCACCTTTCATTCACTCTCTCCCTCCTCACCTCTTCTTCATCACTCTCTCCCTTCCTTACCCACCTTCTTTC
>NW_020868915.1:537407-547407 GCF_003789085.1 Penaeus vannamei
AGGAGAGGGAAGGAGAGGGGGGAGGTGGGGTAGGACTGACCAAATGCGTTTTCATTGCAATCTCACTATCGTTTTTCTTTTTTTTCCTTTTTCTCTTTTTTCCTCTCTCTCTTTCTCTCTCTCCTCTCTTCTCTCTCTCTCTCTCTCTCTCTCTCTCTCTCTCTCTCTCTCTCTCTTTCTCTCCTCTCTCTCTTTCTCTTTCTCTCCTCTCTGTCTCTTTCTCTTTCTTTTCTCTTTCTCTTTCCTTCTCTTCTCTTCTCTTTCTCTTTCTCTTTTCTCTTTCTCTCTCTTTCTCTTTCTCTTTCTCTTTCTCTTTCTCTTTCTCTCTCTCTTTCTCTTTCTCTTTCTCTTTCTCTTTCTCTCTCTTCTCTCTCTCTCTCTCTCCTCTCTCTCTCTCTCTCTCTCTCTCTCTCTCTCTCTCTCTCTCTCTCTCTCTCTCTCTCTCTCTCTCTCTCCCTCTCCTCCTCTCTCCCTCTCTCCCCTCTCCTCTCTCCTCTCTCCCTCTCTCCCTCCTCCCTCTCTCTCTCCCTCCCTCTCCCTCTCTCTCTCTCTTTTCCATGACTTGCTGTTGGTAGTAAATGGTATTTTATATCGCTTATTATTATTATTCACATTAAACGTGCGGGGTATTTATATTGCAGTACTTGCTCTATGTTCTACTTTTGGGCAAATACCATTGCCTACTAATAAAATAATAAAAGTATATATCACTAAGAAAACTAATAACCAAATTCCTCATATATAATGATGATGAATAATGATGGATGATTTATTATTATATTACTATCATATTATGATTAGCACTATTGTTTAATTATACCACCATAATTATTGATTATCCTTCTAATCATAAAAGTACAGCAATAATAATAATAATAAAATTAATATAATAATAATAACAACAATAATAATAATAACAATACAACAACAATAATAACAATAACAACACTAATAATATAAATAATAATAAATAGCACAACCAAACAACAATAACGACAGTCAAACCATCCCCCACACATACCATCACGCCCGAACCTCACACGAATCGCACCACAGTTAACCAAGGGATACCAAATACCAAGAAGGAATCAAACCAAAACTGAAAAAAAAAATAAATAAAATAAAATAAAACAATAAAAAAAAGAAAATAAACAGCCAAATACCACGAAGAATCAAACAAAACTGGACAAAACAAAGTAAATAATAATAATAATGATAACATAATGCCCTCCATTTTGTGGGAAAAAAGGGGGACAAGCCAGAAAAAGAAATGTAGGAAAACTAACTGTCTTCCTGGTTACGTGATAAGTCGAGAAGCGGTCCCAGTCAAGTGACAGTTCGCCGGTGGTGTGACAAGGTCCAGTGGCACCTCCGCTCCTCACGTGACCCTCGGGGGATCGAGGAGGAGGTGGAGGGAGGGAGGGGAGGAGAAGGGAGGGAGGGAGGAAGAGAAGGAGGAAGGAGGAAGCGAGGGAGGAAGAGAAAGGAGGAGGGAGGGAGAAGAGAGAGGGAGGGAGGAGAAGGAGAAAGGAGGAGGGAGAGAGGAAAAGGAAGGAGGGAGGAGGAAGAGTAAGGAGTAAGGAAGACGGAGTTAGAGTAATAAATAAATAGGAGTAATAAAGAGGGAGGAGGAAGAGTAAGGAAAGAAAAAGGAGAAGAAGCAAGGAAAAAAGACACAGTAAGGGAGAGAGAGAGAGACAGTAAGAACGGAGAAAGAGTAGCGAGGGAGGGAGGGAGGGAGGGAGAGGGAGAGAAGGTCGGGCTAAAGGGTGACCACTGGGTTAAGGGGGCGTGACTGCCAATTACAGCCCTCGTGTGAAAGTGGTCCGCCTGTTCTCTCATTAGCTTCGAAGCTCGGTCTGAACTGCCGGCTGTTGGAAGGAGGGTCTTGGCGAGGACATAAGTTAGGAGAGGGAGGAGGAGGAGGAGGAGGAGGAGGAGGAAGGAGGGAAAGGGAGAAGGAGGAGGAGGAGGAAGAGGGGGAGGAGGGAAGGAGGAGAAGGAGGAGGAGGGGGGGAGGAGCGAGGAGAAGGAGGAGGAGGAGGAGGAGGAGGAGGAGGAGAGGAGGAGAGGGGGGAGGAGGAGGAAGGAGGAGGAGGAGGAGGAGGAGGAGGAGGGGAGGAAGGAAGGAAGGGGAAGGGAAGGAGGAGGAGGGGGAGGAGAGGAGGGGGGAAGGAGGAGGAGGAGGAGGAGAGGAGGAGGAGGGGAGAGGAGGAGGAGGAGAAAAGAAGAAGAAGAAGGGAAAAGAAAGAGGAGAAGGAGGAAGGAAGAAGAAGAAGAAAGAAGAAAGAAGAAGAAAAGAAGAAGAAAAGAAAAAAAGAAGAACAAGGAAAAGAAAAAGAAGAATAAGGAAGAAGAAAAGAAAAGAAGAGAAAAACAAAGAAGAAGCAAGCCCTCAAGAAAGCCCGGGCAAACACCCAAGACTGACAACCCCATATATGCATCAAGTACCACAAACACGCCCGCAGAGGAGAGATCGCACACACACACACACGCACACACACACACACACACACACACATATACACACACACTCACACTCACACACACACGCACACGCACACGCACACACACACAAACAAACAAACGCACAGACAAACAAACAACCCCACGCACAAGTCGCCAAACGAGAAATTCACCCCCCCTCCCACCCCCTCCCCCTCCCCCAGGCGATATTCGACCATACCACGCAATTCCCGATCTTGTTCACAATACTTATTATTAATGCATCATAACCCTCTATATAAAGAAGAAGTTAATTTTCACTCGACACGCCCCAACATATGCGGTCGTGTTATCTCTCAGCAACGTAAAAATTAATACAAGTATTCATGGTTGTTGTTCGTCCTACAAACACTATGTTGACGGGTATGTGGTCCTTCTTCTTCATAACCCTCTATATAAAGAAGTTAATTTTCACTCGACACGCCCCCAACATATGCGGTCGAGTTATCTCTCAGCATCGTAAACCTTAATACCTTAATACAAGTGGAATTGTTCATCTTAAAGACACTATGTTGACGGGACCCCAACATATGCGGTCGTGTTATCTCTCAGCAACATAAACCTTAATACCTTAATACAAGTGGAATTGTTCAATCTTAAAGACACTATGTTGATGGGACCCCAACATATGCGGTCGTGTTATCTCTCAGCAACATAAACCTTAATACCTTAATACAAGTGTTGTTCATCCTAAAGACACTATGTTGACGGGACCCCAACATATGCGGTCGTGTTATCTCTCAGCATCGTAAACCTTAATACCTTAATACAAGTGGAATTGTTCAATCTTAAAGACACTATGTTGACGGGACCCCAACATATGCGGTCGTGTTATCTCTCAGCAACGTAAACCTTAATACCTTAATACAAGTGGAATTGTTCAATCTTAAAGACACTATGTTGACGGGACCCCAACATATGCGGTCGTGTTATCTCTCAGCAACGTAAACCTTAATACCTTAATACAGTGGAATTGTTCATCTTACAGACACACCCCAACATATGCGGTCGTGTTATCTCACGGGTATGTGCTTCTTCCCACACCAACATATGTCGTCGTGTTATCTCTCAACAACATAAACCTTAATACAAGTAGAGGTCATGGTTGTTGTTCGTCCCGCAGACACTATGTTGGCGGGTATGTGGTTCTTCTCCTTGACATTGGCCTTGTCTTTCGTGTGTGTGTTTAGTTCTTGGTGTGTGTGACGTTTGTGTTTGTGTGTGTGTGTGTGTGTGTGTGTGTGTGTGTGTGTGTGTGTGTGTGTGTGTGTGTGTGTGTGTGTGTGTGTGTGTGTGTGTGTGTGTGTGTGTGTGTGTGTGTGTGTGTGTGTGTGTGTGTGTGTGTGTGTGTGTGTGTGTGTGTGTGTGTGTGTGTGTGTGTGTGTGTGTGTGTGTGTGTGTGTGTGTGTGTGTGTGTGTGTGTGTGTGTGTGTGCGTGTGTGTGTGTGTGTGTGTGTGTGTGTGTGTGTGTGTGTGTGTGTGTGTGTGTGTGTGTGTGTGTGTGTGTGTGTGTGTGTGTGTGTGTGTGAGAGAGAGAGAGAGAGAGAGAGAGAGAGAGAGAGAGAGAGAGAATATACATGAGAAAGAGAGACAAAATGAAAATGAGAAAGAAAGAGAAAATAAAAAAAAGAAAGAGATGAAAAAGAAGTAAAAAAAAAAAAGGAAAAAAATATATATACACACCCACAACCACCACAACACACACACATCTCCCAATACATGCCCCTCAAAAATATGCCCAACCATGCGCGCGTGCGTTCGTATTACACCTTACACCCCACCCCACCCCACCCCACCCCCCACCCTCCCCCGTGCAAGCCACTACTCTCTCCTCCGCTTTTACCCACCGACCACTCCGCAACAACCTGCCCAACTCCGCTGCCCAACCCGTCCGCAGCTGCCTAGAGCCTTGATGCCAACCATACCCCACCCCATCCCCCTTACCCCATACCCCCTTACCCCCCTACCCCCACCCCCACCCCCTTACCCCATATAATGACCAGGAAGCGTCAGATAATGAGGATTGTGGGGGTAGGGGTACAGGTGGGGGAGGGAGAGGGGAGGAGAGAAGGTAGAAGGGTAGAAGAGGGAGAGGTAGGGAGGGAGGGAGAGAAGGTAGAAGGGTAGAAGATATGGGTGAGGGGGGGAGAAGGGGGAGGGAGAGCGGGTAGAATGTAGAGCGAAGGGTGATGGGGGGGAGTAGGATGAGAGGATAGAAGGGTAGAAAGATATGGGAGAGGTGAGGAAAAGAGGGAGGGGAGAGGATAGAAAGTAGAGTGAAGAGATAGGGGTGAAGGAGAAGGAGAATATAGAATATAAGAAAGAAGGAAAGAGAGAAAGATAGAATAAGAATGCAGAGAAAGAAGGAAAGAGAGAAGATAGAATATAGTATACAGAAATAAAAAGAAAGAGAGAAGGAGAAAGAATACAGAAATAGAAAGAAAGAGAAGGCGAAGGTAGAATAAAGAGTGACAACGGAAGCGGAGGAGGGCACAGGGCGAGGGCACGGAGGAGAGGGCACATCGAAGGCAGGAGGCACGGAGGCAGGAGAGGCACGGAGGCACAGGGCACGGAGGCAGGAGAGGGCACGGAGGCAGGAGAGGGCACGGAGGCAGGAGAGGGCACGGAGGGAGAGGGCACGGAGCACAGGAGGAGCACGGAGGCACAGGGCACGGAGGCACAGGGCACGGGAGAGGGCACAGGGCACGGAGGAGAGGGCACGGAGGCAGGAGAGGGCACGGAGGAGAGGCACGGAGAGAGGGCACGGAGAGGCAGAGGGCACGGAGGAGAGGGCACGGAGGCACAGGGCACGGAGGAGAGGCACGGAGGAGGGCACGGCAGGAGAGGAGAGGGACGGAGGAGAGGGCACGGAGGAGAGGGCACGGAGGGCAGGAGAGAGGGCACGGAGGCAGGAGAGGGCACGAAGGAGAGGGCACGGAGGAGAGACGGAGGCACAGGGCACGGAGGAGGCAGGAGCACAGGGCACGGAGGCAGGAGAGGGCACGGAGGAGAGGGCAGGAGGAGAGCACGGGAGGGAGAGGGCACGGAGGCAAGGGCACGGAGGCAGGAGAGGCGGACGGAGGAGAGGGCACGAGGGAGAGGGCACAGGCAGGAGAGGGCACGGAGAGGCACAACACGGAGGGCACGGGAAGAGGTGGCACGGAGGACAGGGCACGGAGCGGCCACGGAGGAGAGGGCACGGAGGGAGAGGCACGGCAAGGCAGAGGGCCGAAGAGGCACGGAGGCCAGGGCAGCCCCGGGGTAGCGGAGGTGTCCTCGACCTTGCCCCGCCGCCGCCGCCGCTGCCCAGGAATGGTGTCATCGGGAGAGAAAGTTCACCCGGATGGAACGCGAGCGAGCATCTGCAACGGACAGAGGGCATGCGGGACCGTGCGAATTTGGTTTTTTCTTTTTTTTAATTTTCTTATTTATTTCTGTTTTATTAGTTTGGTCTTGTTGAGGAAGGGCTTGGGGGGGGCGATTTTGTTTTTTTTTTCTTTTCATGTTTTTCTCTTCTTATTTCTTTTCTTGGGTTTTCTTTCTTTTTTATTTTCTGTCTTTTCATTTTTTTTTTTTTTTTTTTGTCTTGTAAGGAGGCTAGAGAATTATGCGATTTTCATTTTTTTATTTATTTATTTATTTATTTTTTTGTCTTTCTTTTTTGATGTTTTCCTGTTCCAGTCTTTTAAAGGAAACCTGAAGAACGATAAACTTTGTTTTCTTAATTCTCTCTCCTTCCTTTCTTTCCTTTTGGCTTCGAATATGTCACGCTTGATTTTTTCCTCGCATGCATTTTACTCTAAAAACAACTTTTCTTTTTCTTTTTATTTCTCAACTTTTGCTTGCATCGATTCTTACTCTAATAAAAGAAATATTTTATTATATACTATTTATTATTTAATTATTATTTATTATTTTGATATTTACTCTAATAGAAGTTTATCATTTTTCTTGTTTGTCTGAAATGTGAAATATGTCGGATTTCCTCAGACGCGACAGCAAAATAGTTTATTTATTTATTATTTCATTTATTATTATTTATATTTTGATATTTACTCTAATAGACAGTTTATCTTTTTCTTGTTCTATTTATTATCTATTTATCATTTATTATTTTGATACTCTAATATTTAAGTTTATCATTTTTTGTTTATTTTGAAATGAAATGTGAAATATGTCGGATTCTCTCAGACGCGACACAAGAAATAGTTTATTATATTATTCATCATTTATTATTTATTTTGATATTTACTCTAATATTAAGTTTATCATATTTCTATGTTCTATCTATATTATCTATTTATCTATTATTTTGATATTTACTCTAATATAAGTTTATCATTTTTCTTGTTTGTTTGAAATGTGACATATGTCGGATTCCCTCAGACGCGACACACTTACGGCCAGGGAGACAGCCGGTCAAACCAGCTAGACCTTTGGTTCAATGGCGAGGTCTGGGTGAAACCTCTCTCTCTCTCTCTCTCTCTCTCACTCTCGCGCTCCGCTTCTCTTTCTCTTTCTCTCTCTCTCCTCTCTCTCTCTCTTCTCTCTCTCTCATCTCTCTCTCTCGCATCTCTTTCTTTCTCTCTCTCGCTTCTCTTTTGTCTCTCGCTTCTCTTTCTCTCTCGCATCTCTTTCTCTCTTTATTTCTCTCTCTCTCGCTCGCTCTCTCTGGTAGCATGAAGGGTATGAGAGAGAGAGAGAGAGAGAGAGAGAGAGAGAAGAGAGAGAGAGAGAGAGAGAGAGAGAGAGAGAGAGAGAGAGAGAGAGAAGAGAGAGAGAGGAGAGAGAGAGAGAGAGAGAGAGAGAGAAAGAAGAGGCGAGAGAGAAAAAGAGAGAGAGAAGAGAGAGAAAGAGAGAGAGAAGAAAGAGAGAGAACGAGAAGAGAAAGAGAAAGAAAGAAAGAGAACAGGGGAAGAGGGCGCCTGGCGAATTCGACATTCAGAACAGAAAGAGGAAGAACAGAGCCTACAGAACACAGAAGACATCCTGACTGACAAACAGTCAAAAAGAACAAACACACAAACGCACAAATCCAAACAAGGTACAAAACTAAAATGGACAAACACACACAAAAAAATACAAACAAGCCAAGAACAAAACTATAAAACAAAACTCACTCTCTCTCTCATTCTCTGTCTCTCTCTCTCTCTCTCTCTCTTTCTCCTTTTCTCTTTTTCTCTCTCTCTCCTAATTCAAGCCAGGAACAAAACTAAAAAAAAGGACAAACACAAAACACACAAAAAAATCAAACAAACAAACAAGGAACAAACAAACAAAGAAATAAGAGAAGAAGAGCATTAATACCGTAAATTCCAAGACCTCGAGACCCTCCATAACGAAAGGAGATCATACGAAATATCGACCAGAGAAATCAGCTGACCTCACCGTAGCCAGTAAGGAGGGGGGGGGGTAGGAGGGAGGGGGGGGGAGGACAGGAGAGGGGGGAGGGGAGGGGAGAGAGAGGAGAGAGAGGAGAGGAGGAGAGAGGAGGGAGGGGAGAGGGAGGACGGTGAGAGGGGAGAGAGAGAGAGAGAGAGAGAGAGAGAGAGAGGAGAGAGAGAGAGAGAGAGAGAGAGAAAAGAGAGAGGAGAGAGAGAAGAGAGAGAGCAGACAGAGAGAGAGAGAGGAGAGAGGGAGGAAGGGAGAGGGAGAGGGGAGAGGGGAGAGGGAGAGGGAGAGGGAGAGGAGAGAGAAGAGAGAGACGAGAGAGAGAGAGAGAGAGAGAGAGAGAGAGAGAGAGAGAGAGAGAGAGAGAGAGAGGAGAGGGGGGACCGGGAACGGGAAGACGGGAGGTAGGGAGGCGGAGAGACGCCCGAGGCCCCGAGAAGGAGAAAGAGAATAGAGGAGGCAGGGAGGGACGAGCGAGGAGAGGAGAGAGAGGAGAGAGAGAGCGAGAAGCGGTATGAGAGAGAGAGAGAGAGAGGCGCGGTTGGGGCGAAGGGGCGGGTGACCCACTCCAGGGTAACCTCTGGATCGCCTTTCAACCCTTTCCCACTTCCTCCTTTCTTCTTGGTTCTCTTTTAAGTTGTTTTCTCTTTCTCTTTTATGCTGTTTGTTTAGTGTTAAGTGGCATGTTTTAAGTGGTAAGTCGTTATCTGTAAAGTGGTTCTCGGCCGCCTTCGCCCTCTCTCTTTCTTTCGTACTTTCTCGGACTCTCTCCTTTCTCTCTCTCCCTCCTCTGTTTTTGTGTGTCTCTCTCTGTCTCTGTCTTTTGCCTATTTCTTTCGCTCTCTCTCTTATTTATTTTTTCATTACCTATATTTATGTTAGATTTGTCTCTCTCTCTCTCTGTTCTCTCTCCCTCTTTCTATCCCCCCCCCTCTCTCTTCTCTCTCTCTCTTCTCTCCCTTCCCTCTCCCTCTCCCTCTCCCTCCTCTCCTCTCCCTCTCCCCCTCTCCTCCCCTCCCTCTCCCTCTCTCCTCCCTCCCTCTCCCTCCCTCTCCCTCCTCCCTCCTCTCTCTCTCTCTCTCCTCCCCCTCCCCCCCCCTCTCCCCTCTCCTCCCTCCCCCTCTCTCCCTCCCTCTCCCTCCTCCTCCCTCTCCCTCTCCCTCTCTCCCTCTGTGTGCGTGTATGTGCGTATGTGTAATATCCGAACGTATGTGTGCGTGCGTACCCATGTGGTTTCTATACAGTGAGAGCTACTTCCCTACATCCCAGCGAGAGGAGGACCCGTAAGGCTTCCCTGTGCTATGCCGAGGGGCCTACTTGAAGCCAGAGCGAGCCCGTATAAGCCCATTATTTCACCTACGGTTTTTACGGTGTGGGATTCCTATTTGAAAGAAAGAGAGAGGTAAGTAAAACGAGAGAAAATACGTGAATACATAGATGGAGATATTAATAAACGGATGAAAGATAGAGAGAGGCAAAGAAAGGAGTAAAAAATACGTGAATACATCGATGGAAATATTAATAAAACGGATTTAAGAAAGATGCAAAAACACGTGAATACATAGATGGAAATATAAATAAAACGGATTAAAGAAAGAAGCAGAAAAATAGTAAATACATAGATGGAAATATAAATAAAACGGATTAAAGAAAGAAAGAAAGCAGAAAAAATACGCGAATATAGAGATGGAAATACACTTATGTGCTATGTTCATCTTCCTTAAAGAAAGGAAGAAGCAGAAAAAAATACGCGAATATATGAAAATACTATTATGTACTATTTCCATCTTCCCGTTTTCTTCCCGTAGAAGGATATCAAGGGAGCACAAAGGAGCGGTCTCTCTATTTTCTCCCTGGCTGGGTTTCAGTCACGAGGTTCATAGGGTGGGAGGGATTCGGATCGCTCTCTCGCTCTCTCTCTCTCTTTCTTTCTTAAGACTCTCTCTCTCTCTTTTTTAAGAATCTCTCTCTCTCTCTGTCTTTAAGAATCTCTCTCTCTCTCTCTTTAAGAATCTCTCTCTCCTCTCTCTTTAAGAATCTTTCTCTCTCTTTTAAGAATCTCTCCCTCTCTTTAGAATCTCCTCTCTCTCTCTCTCTCTCTCTC
>NW_020868915.1:549907-556329 GCF_003789085.1 Penaeus vannamei
CACACACACACACACACACACACACACACACACACACACACACACGCACACACACACATAACGACGCTTTCATACCAAGCAAAGAACATATAGGCCTACACATCAAGTTCATAAACCTAAAAAAAATATAATAAATAAAGATATAGATACACAAACTGACAACCCATTTGCATATAATACACATAAACACACGCACCTACACATGTAACCCTGCTAATAAGTGGGTATTTACATATGCATGAACATACCCACATACCGCAGTGCTCTAGACTGGGAACAGTGGCATCTGGGGGATTAGTGGGCCACTTCTGCGGGTACATGGCCCACTCTCGCCCTGTTGATTGGCCAATAACATGGAAGGGGAACGGGTCATGTAGATCTATCAAATGATTTATCTATTCATTAAATTAATTGTATACTTAAAAGGAGAATGCTTGGGTGGATTCATGGGAACATATGGCAAGAAAATCCACTCCATACATTTTGTAATTGAAACGTAAATAAATAGGAAATTAAATATATATATCAAATAAATGTGTAAACAAATCGGTAAATAGATAAAACATCACAAAAAATATATTGAGATGTGTTATAAAGAATATAAACAAAAAAATGTATTACAAATATAACACACAGCAAATAACCACCGAAATCAATACAAATTTTCGTCCGTTTGTAAAATAAATAAATAAATAAATAAAACAAAAAATATATCAATGTAAAACATAACAAAAAAAATCGTAACTTTGCCGACGGCTCGACTCAGCTCTCACGCCACCTAGTCCATCAAAGTCATTCATCTGACAACCCTCCCCCCCTAATTAACCTTTTAATTACACCTGGTGACTCCTTTGATGTTCTTACGACTTGGCGGAACATGACAGATCACACACTGTCATTTGTCATTAGATATTCCCTTTACTGACTCACCAAAGCGGCTGGAGGACCTTAAAACAAAGGAGACTGAACACTTGCTGGTGTACGAAAAAAAAAAAAAAAACTAAATATTTAATATTCATTTATCATGGCAGCTCATCGTCGCTATCATTATTTCCACTATTTTAATATTCATCCTTATCGCAATTCTTATTTCTATTATCCTTTCCATCTTTATTATCAGTTATCACCTTGTTTATCATCTGTAATATAATTTCTCCGTCTCAGCTATTAATTTTATTATCATCTTTATCATCTTTATTACTCTTCGCAATAACAGCAGTGGTAACAAAGAGGTAATAGTAGTAGCAGTAATAGTAGAGATAGGAATAGTGGTCACAGCAGCAGTAGTAGCCTTAGCAACAGTAGAGTAGTAAAGTAGCAGCAGTAGTAGTAGTAGTAGTAGTAGTAGTAGTAGTAGTAGTTGTAGCAACAGTAATAGTTAGTAGTAGTAGCAGCAGCAAGTATAGTCGCAGTAGTAGTAGTAATAGTAGTAATAGTAGTAGTAGTAGTAGTAGTAGTAGTAGCAGTAATAGTAGTAGTAGTAGTAGTAGTAGTATTAACAGTAGCAGTAGCGTAGTAGTTGTTGTAGTAGTAGTAGTAGTAGTAGTAGTAGTAGTAGTAGTAGTAGTAGTAGTAGTAGCTGTAGCAGCAATAGTAGTAGTAGCAGCTGTAGCAAAAATAGTAGTGGTAGTAGTTTTAGCAATAATAATAATAGTATTTATAATAATAGTAGCAGTAGTAACAGTATTAATAATTACAAAAATAAAACTAATAGTAATCGCAATTGTAGTCGCAGTAGTAGTAGTATAGTAGCAGTAATAACAGTCACGCTGCTCGTAGACGCACTGATAATAGCAGAAAGCGCTCGAGTAGCCCTGCTGCGGTTAGGCAATGAACTGCAAAAGCGTCTTTGTCTGTGTTCGTCATGAAAGAACTGGATAGAACTTGAAAGACTGAATGTGATCTGTCGTGACGTTTCACTAAAGCAAACTCTTATCTTACTGCAAGGCAAAAACTTTGACAAATCTCTCTCTCTTTCTCTCCCTCTCCCTCCCTCCTCCTCTGTACCCCCCCCCTCTTTCTCTCTCCTCTCCCCTTTCTCCATCTCTTCTCCCTCCCCTCTTTTCTCTCCCTCTCCCTCCCTCCTCCTCTGAATCTCCCCCCTCTTTCTATCTCTCCCTCCTCCTCTCTCTCTCTCTCTCCCCCCTCTCTCTTTCCTTCCCTCCCCCGTCTCTCTCCCTCCCTCCCTCTCTCTCAAGGCAGAAGTAGTAGTGATGACTAATAATAACTAGCATTTTTTAACAAGATCAAATACACAGACAATAAAGATAAAAAAACAACAACAACACAAGGACAAACCCATCAGTAATAAGATATCAACTTTTGTCACAAAGGCAAACATTTTTGCATTTCTGACATGCAAGGGGACACTCCATATCACTCGGGTCTTGCATTCTTAAAATATTTGTCGAATCTATTCACACAAACCTACACGGCCAAATAAATACACAATATTTACCATATCATTCTTCCCCTCAGCTTTGTAGTAAGGATCTATATGTAGTAAGAATCTATACATTTCTATATGGGGTCGCCGTTATGAATGAGCCGCCTCCACTGATGATTACGGCTCATTCCATTTTGGTTTTGGCATCGGTTTTGACGGTCGGATGCCCTTCCTGACACCAACCCTCTCTATCTATCCGAGCTTGGGACCGGCATCCACAAAGGCTGGCTTGCTCCCCAGGTCGCCTTTACAATGGGCAATCAAGGTGAAGTTCCTTGCCCAGGGGAACAACGCGCCAGCCGGGACTCGAACCTTCGAACCTGAATCTGACGACGAATCTTAAGTCCGATGCTCTAACCACTCAGTGTATACCATATATAGATACGAATTTAATCCGCAATTAGTACAAAATTAGTACATGCCCGGTCAGTAAGAAGAAATCCCACACATTCGTCCGTACACAAGAGTAACACGCGTTTCTACTTACGCGCAAAACCAAATTTAGAACCAGGAGACGAATGACAATCATAAACGGAGACGAATGCCAATAATAAACGGAGACGAATGACAATAATAAACGGAGACGAATGACACAATTAAACGGAAATTAATACGAACCACGGAGACGACAATAATAAAACGGAGACGAATGACATAATAAACGGAGAACGAATAAACGGAGACGAATAATAAAAAACGGACGAATGAGACGAATGACAATAATAAACGAGACGAATGACAATAATAAACGGAGACGAATGACAATAATAAACGGAGACGAATGACAATAATAAACGGAGACGAAGACAATAATAAACGGAGACGAATGACAATAATAAACGGAGACGAATGACAATAACAAACGGAGACGAATGACAATAATAAACGGAGACGAATGACAATAATAAACGGAGACGAATGCCAATAATAAACGGAGACGAATGACAATAATTAAACGGAGACGAATGACAATAATAAACGGAGACGAATACAATAATAAACGGAGACGAATGACAATAATAAACGAGACGAATGACAATAATAAAACGGAGACGAATGACAATAATAAACGGAGACGAATGAATAATAAACGGAGACGAATGACAATAATAAACGGAGACGAATAAACGGAGACGAATGACAATAATAAACGACGAAATGACAATAATAAACGAATGACAATAAACGGACGAATGACAATAATAACGACGGACGGAGACGAATGACAATAATAAACGGAGACGAATGACAATAATAAACGGAGACGAATGAATAACAAACGGAGACGAATGACATAATAAACGGAGACGAATGACAATTAATAAACGGAGACGAATGACAATAATAAACGGAGACGAATGACAATAATAAACGGAGACGAATGACAATAATAAACGGAGACGGAATGACAATAATAAAACGGAGACGAATGACATAATGAATGACAATAATAAACGGAGACGAATGACAATAATAAACGGAGACGAATGACAATAATAAACGGAGACAATAATAAACGGAGACGAACGACGAATGACAATAATAAACGGAGACGAATGACAATAATAAACAATGACGAATAAACGGAGACGAATGACAATAATAAACGGAGACGGAATGACAATAATAACGGAGACGAATGACAATAATAACGGAGCGAATGACAATAATAAACGGAGACGAATGACAATAACAACGGGACGAATGGGAGACGAATGACATAGTAATAAACGGAGAAATGACAAGAAACTCTCAGGATAATCTACGAAACAAAATTTACCTCGAGGTTAAGTTGCCGACGCTCAGTTGAAACCCCGATGAGGTCAGGTCGTTAACACCTGAGCATCCAGAACGACGTCAAAGAATTCGCTTGGAAGTGACTATTCAAACCTTATTGTATAACGACGGGAGACATGGCTAAAATGAATATGAAATAAAAAAACCAAATGGCATTATACAGCATAACACGTCCCATACACCACGATATCAGACACACTGATTACATAACATACATGCATGAACGTTACATCAACACACACACACAACACGTACACTCAAAGCCACAATATAATAATTATACACGTATGATACTGTAGCACATCTGTACACATTATCCGTAATACATAAACCATAAAAGAAGACAAGCACATGTTGGTTTGTGTTCCTCTCCCACTCTATTTTCGATGACGCACTTCTATGACCGAATGATAAAAAATAAGTTAAATAAGAAAAAAAAGGTCATTCTCTCGAGCAGATGACCTCTCTTGCACATCCATGACTTCGCGACGTGAGAGCACCTGTGCGCAGGGGCATAACTACACAATTCTCCTTCTTTCTCTTTCTTCTAGTTAAACATTACATTTCGCGTCTCTATATTATTTTTCATTCTATCCTTGTGTTTGGCCTGTTTTCTGTTTTCTTTATCTTCCTATTTTTCTTTCGTTCCATCTCCTCTCCTCTCATATTTTCCTTCTAATTCCCCTTTCGCTCCCTCCTATTCTTTTTAATACATTTTTGTTCGTCTCGTAGCTCTTATAGATCCCAAAGGACCCTCCATTAGCAAAAAAAAAAAAATAATAATAAATAAAAAAATAAAAAATAAATAAAAATAAATAAATAAATAAAAAAATAAAAAATACAGGAGATATTGATCGGATTCAACTCTGACCCGTAGCGTTTCATAGGAATTTGTTTGTGTGTGTTTGTGCTTGCGTTTGCACCCGTGTTTGTGTTTGTTTGTTTTTGCGTTTATTTGATTGTTTGTGTTTGTGTGAGTGTGAGGACGTGTGCGTGCGTGTGTGTGTGAGTGTGCGCGCGTATGTACGTGTATGTGTATGTGTATGTGTGTGTGCGTGTGTGTCTGTGTGCGTGTGTGTGTGTTTTGTGCACCTGTGTTTGTGTTCATTGTCCGTGTGTTTACGTGTAAATGTCTTTTTTTCCATCAGTTTACGTATAAATATGCATATTTGCCCGCACATTCATGTAGGCACATTCACACAATGCATAAATAAACAAGTACATAGGCCTACAGCAATACCCATCGCATTCTAAAGACACCCTCCCCTGCGGCCTTACACAACACCCACGCCTAACCTCCAAAACCAGAACACAACAACAAGTCAAAATCAACAAGAAGTCAACAAGAAGTCAATGACAATCAACAACAAAAACAAGTCAACAACAACAAAAACAACAACAGCAACAGTCAACAACAAGTCAACAACAGTCAATAAAAACAACAACAACAATAGTCAACAACAAGTCAACAACAGTCAACAAAAACAAACAACAGCAACAACAATAGTCAACAACAAGTCAACACCAGTCAATAAAAAACAAAAACAACAGCAAAAACAATAGTCAACAACAGTTAACAACAACAGCCAACAACAACAACGAACTCTCCACACCGGCAGTACTCCAGCCGCGCGTCTTTCGAGTGTGACCTGGCCAACGGACCCGGAAAGCTGCCCCGGGTGACCTCAGCCTCGAGATAAGTAGCGAGATCTTCCCTCCGGCTGTCTTGCAGGTGGAGTGCAAGGAGTTCCCACGGCTCGTCTCCTTTGCAAGCGCAGGGTTGGACTTTCCTCTCCTTCTCCCCCTCCTCCTCCCTCCTCCCTCCCTCCTCCTCCTCCTCCTCCTCCCCCTCCTCCTCCTCTCTTCCTCCTCCTCCTCTCTTCCTCCTCCTATCCTCCTCTCTCCTCCTTCTCCTCCTCACCTCGTCCCCCTCGTCCTCCTCCTCCTCCCTCTCCTCCTCCTTCCTCCCTCCCCCTCCTCCTCCTCCTTCTCCCTCGTCCTCCTCCTCCTCCCCTCTCCTCCTCCTCCTCCCCCTCGCTCCTCCCTCCTCCTCCTCCCTCCCTCCTCCTTCCTCCTCACCTTCGTCCCCTCATTCCTGTCTTCTCCAACTTTCCTCTCCTTCTTTTACTTTCTTTTTCTTTCTCCGTTCTAATACTCTTCCTCTTAATATTTATTTTTA
>NW_020868915.1:562552-565052 GCF_003789085.1 Penaeus vannamei
GAACCGACAGATACAGAAACGGAGCCCCAGCGACACAACCGAAGACAGTAAATCCAAAAACCCACAAAGCAAATGCAGAGCGGAAGACGGGCGCCATCGTGCATGCGGATTCCTCCGGATTCACGAACGGTACACGAGTGTTGATTACGCGAACGCTGCCTGCTGTTGGGAGTGTAAACACCAGTCTTGCCCGAAGCACTAGGAAAACATTGTTACGGTATTTCAGAATTATTTCATTTAATTTCGCGTTTACTGGTTGTTTTTTTGTTATCGTTATTGATGTAAGGATAAATCTTAATTATTATTGACATATTTGTTATCTTTATTGTGATTATTAGCATCATTGTTATCGTTTCTGTTGTTATTTTTGTTAATTTTTTCATTCGTTTTTCTTTCGCTTCTTTTTATTATTATCATTGTTATAATTATTGTTTCATTATCATTACAATTATTACTATCAACATCATTATTATCATTATCATTATCATTTAAGTAAAAAGTCATTATTAAAAAAGACATTGGTAAAACTTGATAAGGGGGAACTGACTAAAACTCCTCTCTGGGTAATAACTCATACAAAGGCTTAATAATTATTTAAAAAGTCCCTAGCTTGTTGCTTTTGTTTTATAAAAGAATAACATACTTAAATATATCCTTTCATAATTATTGGAGATATATGTTTGGGTACAGAAGCATCAATACATTCACGCATTAGACTATTATTTCGAGTGCTGTTTTAACATCTATAATACATGCAACGAATTCGTTTTAGTATACATATACAAACTTATACACATGTACATACACTCACACACACACACACATACACTCACGCACACACACAATCACACACACATACTCAATCACACATATACATTCACAAACCCCATACACAAACACAAACACACACACATTGCACACACACACACAACCCACTCCCACCCCACAAACACACGTACCCCCCCTCCCCAACCACACAACCCCCCCCCTGCCCCTGATACACGTACACACCCCTACCTCACCCTCTCACCCTAAAAACGAATAAATAAATAAAAAAAAAAAAAAAAAAAAAATCCCACACCCCATCTCACAGCAACACCAATATCCTCCATTGATACGCGAATGATCAATATAATCACCCCTATTATTATTGTCTATAGGGACGATTCCGCAGACGCAGCAGCAAGACCTCAGTAAATCCTTAAATAACAGCCTCGTGGGATCAAGCTAAGCCCATATTGAACGTTGGCAGGTCTGTGACGAGGGGAACTATGGGGGTGGAATGTGTAGTTGATATGTTTATGGTAATGGTAATGGGAGTGGGTGGATGTGAATGATGGTGATGGTGATTTTAATGGATGGTGATGTTGATCTGTGGTGATGATGCGAAATGATGATTGAGGGATGATGGTGATGGTGGTGATGATGATGGTGATTTTAATGGTAATGGGAGTGGGTGATGTTGGGGGATGATGGTGATGGTGACAGTGATGATGCTGATGGTGATTTTAATGGTAATGGGAGTGGGTGATGTTGAGGGGGATGATGGTGATGGTGACAGTGATGATGCTGATGGTGATTTTAAAGGTAATGGGAGTGGGTGATGTTGGGGGGATGATGGTGATGGTGATGGTGACAGTGATGATGCTGATGGTGATTTAATGGTAATGGGAGTGGGGTGATGTTGGGGGGATGATGGTGATGGTGATGGTGACAGTGATGATGCTGATGGTGATTTTAATGGTAATGGGAGTGGGTGATGTTGGGGGGATGATGGTGATGGTGACAGTGATGATGCTGATGGTGATTTTAATGGTAATGGGAGTGGGTGATGTTGAGGGGGATGGTGGTGATGGTGAACAGTGGATGATGGTGATGGTGATTTTAAGGGTAATGGGAGTGGGATGATGTTGAGGGGATGATGGTGATGGCGACAGTGATGATGGTGATGGTGATTTTAATGGTAATGGGAGTGGTGATGTTGAGGGGGATGATGGGATGGTGACAGTGATGATGGTGATGGTGATTTTAAGGGTAATGGGAGTGGATGATGTTGAGGGGGATGATGGTGATGGCGACAGTGATGATGGTGATGGTGATTTTAATGGTAATGGGAGTAGGTGATGTTGAGGGGAATGATGGCGATGGTGACAGTGATGATGGTGATGGTGATTTTAAGGGTAATGGGATGGGTTGATGTTGAGGGGATGATGGTGATGGTGATTTTAATGGTAATGGGAGTAGGTGAATGTTGAGGGGGATGATGGTGATGATGGTGATGGTGGATTTTAATGGTAATGGAGTGGGTGATGTTGAGGGGGATGATGGTGATGGCGACAGTGATGATGGTGATGGTGATTTTAATGGTAATGGGAGTGGGTGATGTTGAGGGGGATGATGGCGATGGTGACAGTGATGATGGTGATGGTGATTTTAATGGTAATGGGAGTGGGTGATGTTGAGGGGATGATGGTGATGATGATGGTGATGGTGATTTTAA
>NW_020868915.1:572552-582552 GCF_003789085.1 Penaeus vannamei
TTATTATTGCGAGTCTGTGTCACAGCTATTGGGGGCCTTGCGTTATTGCATCCGCCAAGGAGGTTGTGTTGTTGGTCACGTTGGTTAGTTAGTGCGTTTGTTTGTTCGTTGGTCAACAGGGTAACAAAAAGTTATGAACAGATTTTTTTTTTTTCTTTTTCTTCTTTTCTCTCTATCCCTTGTTCCCTTTCTCTCCCCTTCTACTTCTCTTCCCTCCCTAAAACTCTCCTCTTTCTTACTTTCTCTCTACTTCTCTCTCCCATCTTCCCTCATTCTATCTTTTTATTACTTTCTGAATTCCATTCTCTCTCCCTCCCTCCTACTCTCTCTTAATTCCTTTCTATTTCTCTCTCTCCCAACCTCCTCCTCTCTCTCTCTCTCTCTCTCTCTCTCTCTCTCTCTCTTCTCTCTCTCTCTCTCTCTCTCTCTCTCTCTCTCTCTCTCTCTCCTCTCTCTATCCTCCCTCCTTCTCTCCTCCATCTCTCTCTTTCTCTCCTTCTACTCCTTTCCCTCTCTCCTCCATCCCTCTCTTTCTCCCCTTCTACTTCTCTTCCTCCCTCCCTCCATCTCTCTCTTTCTCTCCTTCTACTCCTCCCTCCTCCCTCCTCTCTCCATCTCTCTCTTTTCTCCTTCTACTTCTCTCCCTCCTCCCTCCTTCTCCCTCTTTCTCCACTTCTACTTCTCTCCCTCCCTCCCTCCTTCTCTCCTTCATCTCTCTCTTTCTCTCCTTCTACTTCTCCCCCTCCCTCCCTCCTTCTCTCCTTCATCTCTTTCTCTCCTTCTACTTCTCTCCCTCCCTCCCTCCATCTCTCTCTTTCTCTCCTTCTACTTCTCTCCCTCCCTCCCTCCTTCTCTCCATCCATCTCCCTCTTTCTCCCCTTCTACTTCTCTCCCTCCCTCCCTCCTTCTCTCTCTTTCTCTTCTACTTCTCTCCCTCCCTCCCTCCTCCCCCTTCTCTATCCACCACATCGCACCTTAACAAGGGCTCGGCTATGTCCATCTGCTAATACTGTTTACGTAGAGCATCAATATTCATAATCATTGTTCCGTCTTTGTTATAGTTCGGTCTGTGTTCTGTTGTCACTATACCATGTGCCTGTGTTTATGTTTCATTACTGGTTTTGTAGTTTTTTTGTTTGTTTGTCTTTGTTGGTAATCATTGATGTTATTGGAATTTGACATCGTTAGTGTTGATAGATTTTTTGGTGATTTTATTATTATTGATGTTGAGTGTTATTTGTGTATGTGTGTATTTTTAGAATTATCTTTATTAGTATTTACAATGCTGTTATCATCAGTATTATCGTTATCATTATTAGTATCATCGTTAACATCATCACCATCATCACCATCATCATCGTCATCATCCAATATCTTATCACTATCATCTCAACTTTCAAATCATCATAATATTCATAACATCATCTCTCATTATCCACAATATCATCATTAGTCACAAAATCATTTCATTAAAAGAACTGAATATAATCACCGTTGTAATAATCGTCATTAATTATTCTTCGACCGTCGATTATCATCATCATTCAGTGTTTAATTAGTAGAACGAGTCGATTGGATGTTAAATATTTAACCCTGACACAGTCATTACAGAGGAGGGAGGAGGAGGAGGAGGAGGAGGAGGAGGAGGTGGAGGAGGAGGAGGAGGAGGAGGAGGAGGAGGAGGAGGAGGAGGAGGAGGAGGAGGAGGAGGAGGTGGAGGAGGAGGAGGTAGGAGGAGGAGGAGGAGGAGGAGGAGGAGGAGGAGGAGGGAGGAGGAGGAGGAGGAGGAGGAGGAGGAGGAGGAGGGAGGAGGAGGAGGAGGAGGAGGAGGAGGAGGAGGAGGAGGAGGAGGAGGAGGTGGAGGGAGGAGGAGGAGGAGGGGAGGAGGGGTGGTGGAGGAGGAGGAGGAGGTGGAGGAGGAGGAGGAGGAGGTAGGAGGAGGAGAGGAGGGAGGTGGAGGGAGGAGGAGGAGGAGGAGGAGGAGGAGGAGGAGGAGGAGGAGGAGGAGGAGGAGGAGGAGGAGGAGGAGGAGGTGGTGGAGGAGGAGCAGGAGGAGGAGGTGGAGGAGGAGGAGGAGGCAGGAGAGGAGGAGGAGGAGAGAGGGAGGAGGAGGAGGAGAGGAGGAGGAGAGGTTGGGCAGGAGGTGAGAGGAGGAGGTGGAGGAGAGGAGGAGGTGGAGGAGGAGGAGGAGGTGGAGAAGAGGAAGAAAGATGAATAGGAGGAGGAGGTGGAGTAGGAGGAGGGGAGGAGGTGGAGGTGGAATAAGAGGAGGAGGTGGAGGAGAGGAGTGGAGAGAGGAGGACGGGAGGTGGAAGAGAAGAAGATGAATAGGAGGAGGAGGAGGAGGAAGGAGGGGAGGCGGTGGTGGAATAAGAGGAGGTGGTGAGGCAGGAGGAGGTGGAGGAGGAGGAGGAGGAGGAGGAGGAGGAGGAGGAGGAGGAGGAGGAGGAGGAGGTGGTGGTGGAATAAGAGGGAGGAGGTGGAGGAGGAGGAGGTGAGGAGGAGGAGGAGGAGGAGGAGGAGGAGGAGGAGGAGGAGGAGGAGGAGGAGGAGGAGGAGGAGGAGGAGGATGGTGGTGGTGGAATAAGAGGAGGAGAGAGGAGGAGGTGGAGGAGAAGGAGGAGGTGGAGGTGGAAGGGAAGAGATGAATAGGAGGAGGAGGTGGGTAGGAGGAGGGGAGGAGGAGGAGGAAGAAGAGGAGAAGGAGGAGGAGGGGAAGGTTGAGGAGGAGGAAGAGGATGAATAGGAGAAGGAGGTGGAGTAGGAGTAGGAGGAGGAGAGGAAGGAAAAGAGGAGGGAGGAGAGGAGAATGAGGAGGATGAGAAGGAAGGGGTGGAGGAGAAGGAAGAGGAAGAAGGGGAGGATAGAGGAATATTGGAATAATATAAATAATGATAAATAGTGAAAATGATAATGGTGATGACGAGGAAAGGGATTAGTTATGGTGATGAAAATGATGTCGATAGTGATGATGAAAATGATATCATGATGATAACAATTATGATACCAATAATGATAATCAGTTTTGATAATAGTTATATTTGTAACATCAAGAACAAAAATATTTATAAAGATAATATAGTAATGCTAATAATGATAATAGTAATAAGGATAATGACAATAATAATGATGATGATAATGATAATGTTAATGATGATAATGATAATAATAATAATAATAATATGATAATACTGATGATAATAACGATAATGATGATGATAATAATGATAAGAATATTGATAATAATAATGATAGTAAAAACAAAACAATGATAATGATGATGATGATAATGATGATAATAAAGATGATAGTAATGATGATAATAATGATAATAATAAAAATGATAAAGTTAATAATAATGATAATAATAATAGTGATAATAATAGTAATAATAATAATAATAATAATAATAATAATGATAGTGATAATGATGATAAGAATGATGAAAATAAAATGATCAAGATAATGATATTATGCTATAATGATAATAATGATAATAATAATAATAATAATAATAATAATAATAATAATAATAATAATGATAATGATAATGATAATAATGATAATAACAATAATAATGATAATGATAATAAGAATGATCCTAATGATGATAAAGAAGATGAGGATAATAATTATAATTACCATCATACCGGTGATAATAACAGTTAGGGTAATAATTACAATAATGAGGATAAGAATAATAATGATGATGATGCTAATAACAACCATAGCAGTAATGATTATGAAAACTATGTCATAAATGATAAAACATAATGTTAATGGCAACAAAGACAACCATAATGCACTTTGCCTCTGACACAATAAACAGAATTGCTAAGCCAGGCTGTTTGCCAGATCGTTATTCCAGTGATAAACATCCACTCCGCATATTCCAGGTTAACTCCATCAGCATTGTATATGACTAGTTTAATGATCGCAGTTCTGGTAAGAGAGTTGCTGATCAGGCTGCAAATTTCATAGATCATAGGATTATTTACTTTCTGATTATTATTGTTTGTTGTGATCGCCGAGAGAAAACGGGACGAGTCGAATGGGAGGCCAGGATGACCGAGCAGAAAATGGGGAGGATGAAGAGGAACGGAAGATGGGATTTTGCGAACAGAGGAAACAGAGAGTTTAACAGGACCGTTGATGATCCATCAGATAACGGAGATCCAAATGCAGGTTGTGAAAGAGGATGATAGCTCCAAAGTGAGAGAGAAAACGCGAAAATTTTAAGGAAATCTGCATTGGATTTAAACGAAAAAAGAAAAATCCGAACAAAAGTCACAAAGATTCGTCTAAATAATTGCAAATTTTAAGATAAAACTCATAGATCCGAACAGAAAAATCGAAATCTCAAACAGAAAATATGAAAGCCTGAACAGAAAACGCAAACTATTCAATACAGAAAACGCGGACTCGAACAGAAAACGCAAACAGCCGGTTAGGACTGACTGATTATTCAAAATTTTCTGCCGCGTCAACAGCTAAGGTCATTAGCGGCAAGTCGTTTAGGAAACGCAAACGACCCAAAACAGTAAACCCAAAAACCTAAACAGAAAACGGGAAAGTTCAAGCAGAAAACGCAAACGACCCAAAAACGGGAAAGTTCAAACAGAAAACGCGCAGACCTTAACAGAAAACGGGAAAATCCGAACAGAAAACGCAAGCAGCCGGTCAGAAACAGCGAAAGACCGCGAAGGAGAGCGCGCGCCCCCGTAACGCCAACCCGGACGGCGGGCGAGGCGGCGGGCGAGGCGGCGGGCGAGGCGGCGGGCGCAGACGACCCAACCACCTCATTCCAGTTTCTCCGACCAGTGTTTATGGCAGCGTAATTACATTTGCTGGGGAAGGGGGTCATTACGATGCCTGCGTAAATTACTATAATTTTCGTCCGGGATTAGCGAGGTAATTGTGTGTCGGGCTTTATGTCTTTGCATTTTGGCTTAAAACATGCACTCGCGTTTGATTACGTGGAGAATTTAGGGCTTTTCGTCTCTCTAATTATTATTCTTTCGTTTTTTATCGCTCTCTCTCTTCATATGATATATATATATATATAATATATATATATATATATATATATATAATATATATATATATATATATATATATATATTTCCTTTTCTCCCTTCCTTATTAGGTCCCTGCCTAGTTCCCTTCCCACTCCCCCTTCCTCCTCCCCTCCTTCAATTCCCCTATCTCTCTCCCCTCCTCTTTTCTCCCTCTCCCTTCCATCCTCTCCTCCTTCCTCTCTTTCTTCCCTTTCTCGGAATTTCGCAAATGGCGAATTTTTCCGTTTTATTTTTCTTTTTTTTTTTTTTTTTTTTTTTTGAAAACAGATATATAACGAGAATGTGTCGTGACAGGGAGACACTTGAGAGAAAGAGGGAGAGGGAGAAAGAAGGACAGATTGTTTGAATTCTCCAAAGTGCAGTAATTCGCCCTTGATGGAATATTCCCTTGGTCGCCCTCCTTTGCGACAAACGTAATTTCAGACGTAAAAGGTTTCCTTTTTTCTTTATATGATTTTGGGTTTATCAGCATCTATATTTTTGCGGAATGCGGAGTTTATATTCCTACTTGTGTTAACTTATTTATTTCTCGGTGCATTTGTGTGGGGTATATATATATATATATATATATATATATATATATATATATATATATATATATATATATGTGTGTGTGTGCGTGTGTGCATATTTATATATGTGCAAACGCGTGTGTGATATATATATATATATATATATATATATATATATATATATATATATATATATATATATATATATACACATTTATATACACATATATACATATACACACATATACGTGTGTGTTTTTGTCTACATGTGCAAGTATGCTGACATGTATGACTGTGCGCCATAAAGCGTGCACATGGGCGTGTAGATCGTGCACGCAGGAGGGAGGGAAGGAGGGGGGGGGGAGAAATTTACGATAAACCGAGATAAGATATTGGAGGCGGGGAAGCGCTCTTGAAGATTATCAAAGTTAACCGAAGAAAAACGCAGCCATTTCTTAGACTTAAGGCTGAGAGCATCTGATAGAGGACGCGGATTAAAACATCCATGTTTTTTTTTTTTTTTTTTTTTTTATCTCTCTCTTTTTATGCGCGTGTATTTTTTGTTGTTGTTTATTATCTCTTTCTCCTTTTTTTCTTTCCATCTCTCTTACGAAGGGTTTCGTATCCCTTTATTTATTTAGTATATAATTTTTTTTTTTTCCTTTTTATCTCTTTTTTATGCGCGTGTATTTTGTTGTTGTTGTTGTTGTTGTTTATGATCTCTTTTTCCTTTTTTTTCTTTCTATCTCTCTTACGAAGGGTTTAGTATCCCTTTATTTATTTAGTATTTTTTTATCTTTCTCTTTTTTATACGCGCTTTTTGTTTTTATATATAATCTCTTTCTCCCTTTTTTCTCTTACGAATGGTTTAGTATCCCCCCCCCTTTCCTCCTTTGTAATAAATGAGCAATTATAGTCTTAACTGCCCTGTTTGTGAGTTGTTGGGATACGGCTGGTCGTAAACATTAAGATTTCCTTTTTCCAGTATTACATTTTCTTCTAATTACGCCCTGTTCACATTATATGCTTTGTTTATTTCTTATGATTTTCAATTATAATTATCATCATTATCCTTATCCTTGTTCTTTTCCTTATCCTTAACAACTATCATTGTCATTATCTTGATTATCATTCTCAAAATTAGTATTACTGGTTTCATTATCACTTTATCATCCTTATCGATGTCTTTGCTGTGTTATTATTTATGTTTTTATTATTTATTCATCTATTCATTGATTTTTATTAGCAGTTATATCCTCTCACTTTTGATTTCGTTTGCTTATTTGTTTTTTCTTTTATTTTCATCTCATATTACATGCATTCCATGATATATTTTCTCTTTTTCTTAATTGTTTTATCTTTATTTCATTTTGCTCTTTCTTTCTGTTTTCGTTTTCATTTCCTCCTATTCGTTTTATTTGCCTTTGCCTCTTGCCTTCCGGTATGTTTTCCCTTTATAAACATTCCCTCTTCTTCATCTCCTGCTTCGCCTATCTTTCTGTTTTCTCTCTTCTTTCATTCTTTTCTTTGAGTTTTTTTCTTCTCATCTCGCTCCATTCCTCTCTTTCTCTCTCTCTCTCTCTCTCTCTCTCTCTCTCTCTCTCTCTCTCTCTCTCTCTCTCTCTCTCTCTCTCTCTCTCTCTCTCTCTCTCTCTCTCTCTCTCTCCCTCTCTCCCTCTCCCCATCTTAATCCCTCTGGCTTTTGCTTCTCAGGGTTGCTTCGCTTATCCCGTTTTATTGCTGTTTACCTTCTATTCTATTGGTTCCTCAGCCTCTTTTCCTCACACTTGGCGCAGTCCCCTCACACTTGCCACTTTTTTCCGAACACTTCTCGAACGGTTTCTCGGGAGGACTTCACGCTTTTATTGGTCTCTAAATCCTCCCAAACTCCTTCGTTTTGTTTTTCGGTCCCAAATGACGCCTTTAATCTCTCACGCTTCCTTTGGGGTCTCGGGCCTCCTGTGGTCATTTGGGCTTCATTACATGTATATATGGATATATATGTATGTGTATATGTACATACGCATGCATCTAAATGGATAGATAGACAAATAGATGTGGATGTGGATGTATGTATATTGTTGTGTGTGTGTGTGTGTGTGTACGATGCATATAAATAGATAGATAGATATAGATGTGTATGTGTGTGTGTGGTTGTGTGTGTGTGTGTGTGTGTGGTGTGTTTGTGTGTGTGTGTGTGTGTGTGTGTGTGGTGTGTGTGTTGTGTGTGTGTGTGCGTGTGTGTATGTGTGTCAGTAGGTAGGGATGCATATGATCACGCATATACTGTATATATGCATGGATGAATTCATGCCATCAATTTTTTCTCTTTTACTCATCAAGTACCTCAGCCACAAGTTTCCCCACTGCATAATGAATGAGTCCCCCCTCCCCCACCCCACCCAACCACCCCCTCAGCGACACGTGCCCAAAATGCGTTCGGCGATGCCTTGTTCCCTACAAACGGTTTTCGATAATCAGGGTAAGGAGGGACTCTCCCTCCTTCTCTCCTCCACCTCTCTCTTTTCCCTCCTCCCTCCTTCCTCCATCTTTCTCCTTCCTCTATCTTCTCTTCTTCCTTTCTCTCCTCTTTCGCCTTTACCCTCGCTTCTCTTTCCTTTCTCCTTTCTCTTCCTTTTTCTATTCCCTCTTTCTGCTTCCACTTTCCCCACTCCTACTTCTCCTACCCTTCCCTCCCTCCCTCCTCCCTCCCCAATAAAAAAGAGATCGCTGGTAGCTCTAAAATAGGGGGAGCAAAAAGAGTGAGAAAGGGAAGGGAAGGGGAGAAGGGGGGACGGAGGGGAGAAGAGTAAGAGGGAGGTTGGAGAGGAAAATCCGATAGGCCTACCTAGAGGGCGGGGAAGAGTAGATGGAAAGAAGGGGAGTTTATAATTCCCTCCCATTTACCTTCACCCCCTTCTCTCCCCCTCTTCCTCCCCTCATATCACTCCCTTTTCCTATCCTCCTCCTCCCCCCTGTTCATCACCCTTCCTTTCTCCTCCTCCTCTCCTCTTCTTTTCTCCCCTCTCCCCTCCCCCACCTCCTCTTCGCCTCTCCCTTCCCCCCCTCCTCCTCTTCCTCCCCTTTCCCCCTCCTTCCCTCATATCACACCCTCCTCTCACTCCCCCCCTCGTCTTCTCACCCTCCCCCCTGCTGCCCTATCACCCTGCCACCTGTAAAACGATTGTCACTCGATTGCTCTTTTCCACGTGTCCCGTAAATGGTCTTTTGTAAATGCACTCTTTTCTCTCCCCTTTCTCTCCCTGTCTCGCTATCTATCGGTCTGTTGTTTGTCTAGACTGTCCCTCTGCTGGTCTATGGTGTCTGTTTGCTTGTGTGTTTGCTCTTTCTTTCTTTTTCTCTTCTGTCTCTTCTCTGTCTGTCTCTCTCTCTCTCTCCTCGCTCTCATCTCTCTCTCTCTCTCTCTCTCTCTCTCTCTCTCTCTCTCTCTCTCTCTCTCTCTCCTCTCTCTCTTCTCTCCTCTTCTTCTCTTCTTCTTCTTCTCTCTTCTTTTTCTTCCTCTTCCTTCTTCTTCTTCATTTTCCTTTCTTCTTTATCTTTCGTCTCCTCTCCCCACCTCCCCTCCTCCTGCTCCTCCTCCACCACCCCTCCCCCTCCCCCTCTCCTCCTCCCCCTCTCCTCTTCCTCCTCCTCCTCCTCCTCCCTCCCCCCCCAATTCTCTTCGTTTACAGTTAAAGACCACTCCATTTTATCCCAAGGGTTTGTCACCTCGCTTTTGAAAGGTGTTGGAGAGCTCTTCCGGCCCTCCTCTTTAGCAGGCCTTTCTTGCTATTCTTTTCCATTTTTTCTTCTTTTTTTAGGTTTTCTTTTAAAAAATTCGCAGTGTGTATTTTTTCCAGTTAATTTCTACTTCTTTGTTTGTCTGTTTGTTTGTTTCTTTCTTTTTATCTGTTTATCTTTGTCTGTCTATCTTTATATATATATATATATATATATATATATATATATATATATATATGTATATATATACACATATATATGTATATTATTTGTATGTGTTTAATATATATGTGTATATATATATGTGTATGTATGTATGTATTCTATCTATCTATCTATATTATATATATATGTATATATATTATATATATATATATATATATATATATATATATATATATATATATATATATATTCCCTTTTGTGTTCTTCCTATGTCATCTCCCTTTATCATAATTCTTTTTCTACCCTTCTTCCCCAACAGACTTTTAATTTCCTTTCTCATTATCTGGCGTTTAGGTCCCCCTTCCCCTCTCTTCCTCCTCTCCCTCTCCTCGCTTCGTTATTGTTTCTTATATACTTCCTCATCCCCTCTCTCCTTTCATCTCTTTTCCTCTTCTTTACTCTACCCGTCAGCTCTTCCCTCTATTCTTTCCCCTTCCTCTCTTT
>NW_020868915.1:587552-595052 GCF_003789085.1 Penaeus vannamei
AAAGTGACAGAGAGAGAGAGAGAGAAAGAGAGAGTATGGGATAGAAGAAGCAGTGAAGAGGTAAGAGTGAGAGTAGAAAGAGGTCAGCGAGTAGGAGAGTAAGAAAGAGCAGAGGAGGACAATCGCAAAGTAGAGAAAGGAGCAACGTCAGAGTAGAGAGATGAGAAAGCACAACAGAATGGACGAGAGATGCAACGGGGCGTATGTTTAGAGGTGGGGTGCGCAGCATATGAACCCTCGGGTGCGATTGCACGAGTAGTGCCGTCAATTTCTCTACTTGCAAACTCACCTTGCACGCCTCATTCACGGGGGAATTTCTTATCCAAGAGCTAGCGAAGGCAGTGAAAAGTCGTATTCCGGGGTCCTATCAATTTCGACCAATCGTGCAATTAGGTGAAAATAATTGAATTGATGGGTTTTTGGACTGTGTCGCGTTGTCCCCTCTCTTAGCCTTTTCCCGTCTATCTGTCCTCCCCTCTCCTTCTCTCTTCTCTCTTTTCTCACTCTCGACTTCTTCTCTCTATTACTCTTCTCTCTTCTCCTCTCTTTCTCTACCGCATTCATTTTTCCTTTCATTCTTCCTCCTCTCTTTTCTGCCTCTTCTATCCCCTTCTAATATTTCTTATACCATTCCTCCCTCTCCCACTCTCTTCCTTTTTCTCTCCCTCTTCACCTTCTCTACCTCCCTTCCCCTCCTCTCCCTCGTTTGTCTCTCCTGTCCTCTCTCTGTCTTCTCCCCTTTCTCTCTCCCCTCTCCTATCTAATTCCACCCTTTGCTACCCTCCCCCTTCCTCCTCTCCCTTCTTTCTACTTTTCTCCTCTCTTCTTCCTCCCTTCTCCTCTCTAATCCACCCTCTACTACCTCCATTCTCCTTACCTCTCCCTCTTCCTCTTCTCTCTCGCCTCCTCTTCATATCCACCCCTTCCCTCCTTCACCTCCCTCACCTGTTTAATTCATCAGTCTCTACGCCATCCGTTCCTAGCAGACGCAACCCGAATTACATATTCTTCGAGTAGTGATTGTCCTACAAATAGTCTGAGAGCCATGTTATTCCTAGTAACTTAATAGAAAAGAGAGGAAACGAAACATCAAACAAATTAAAATCAAGCCCCACGAGCATATTGTATTAATTATTTCATATAATTAAATTTTTTAGTGTTATTTGTCCAAGATCTTATGATGTTTCTTTTTTTCTGTTATAATGCGATTGTATAGAGTGTCTTAATAATTTTTTTCCAGTTCTTCTTTCTTGTTAATGTTCTTGCTCCCCTTTTATTGTCTGTTTCTCGTTGAAATTTTCCTTTTTTGTAAAATATAAGTATATAAATGATAATAGTATATTTCTCCGCCCTTTTCCTTGTGATTCTTTGCTTTTCTGTGTCACTATGTTTGATATATACTTCTCACATCTTATCCTTAATTTCTGTAACGTTTTTCTTCCTCTTTCAATTTTTTCTTACCTAATTCTTGCTGAAGCAGTTTATACACATATCTATTTCTCCTTCCTGTCCTCTTATTAAATCATTCTCCTCCCACTTCCCTCCCTAGNAACAGACAGACAGAGAGAGGAAAGACAGACAGAGACAGAGAGAGACGATGGGACAAAGAGACCAAGAAACAAAAATGACGCACATTCGGCTGCCAATATGCAGTAAGTGCGAAACTTGAGGTAGCGTCAGCAAAGAGTTGAGGTGCCAGGCGGAGTGGAGTGAGTGAAGTCGAGGGGAGGGGAGGGGAGTGAAAGGGGAGGAGGGGGGGAAGAGGAGTGGAGTGAGTGAAGTCGAAGGGGAGAGGGGAGGAGAGGGGGGGAGGGGAAGAGGAGGAGGAGGAGGAGGGAGGGGAGGGGAAGAGAGAGGATGGGAAGGGGAAAAGGATAGGGGAAGGGAACGGAAAAGGGAAGGGTGTGGGAAGAGGAGGGAAAGAGAAAGGGAAAGGGAAAGGGGCAGGGGAAAGGAAAAGGAAAAAGGAGGCGAGGGAGGAAGAGAAGGGCAAACGAATAAAAAGGGGGAAGGGGGGAGGAAAGGGTAGGGAGGGGAGCGGTGGACGAGGGGAAAAAGGGAAAGGTGTGTGGTATACGGTATGTGTGGGGTACAGTACGTGTGCGTGTGCCTCGGGGTGAGCCAAAGGACGAGTATGTGCATGTGAGAAAATGTACGTATGTTAGTGCATTGTGTACGTGTCTGCAAGTAGATGTTAGTGTATGTATATGAAGCTCGTCACAACGAACTGCAAACCCAATGCACGTGCATGGGCGAGTGCACGTTTACGAGTATTTTCAGAGAAGTTGTATGTAATGTTGTGTGTGTGTGTATGTGTATGTGTATGTGTAGTGTGCATGTGTAGTGTGTGTGTTGTAGTGTGTGTGTGTATGTGTGTGTGTGTGTGTGTGTGTGTGTGTGTGTGTGTGTGTGTGTGTGTGTGTGTGTGTGTGTGTGTGTGTGTGTTGTGTGTGTGTGTATGTGTGTGTGTATATGTGTGTATATGTATGTGTGTATATGTATGTGTGTATATGTATGTGTGTATATGTATGTGTGTATATGTATGTGTGTATATGTGTGTATATGTAAGTGTGTATATGTATGTGTGTGTGTGTGTGTGTGTGTGTGTGTGTGTGTGTGTTGTGTGTGTGTGTGTGTGTGTGTGTGTGTGTGTGTGTGTGTGTGTGTGTGTGTGTGTGTGTGTGTGTGTGTGTGTGTGTGTGTGTGTGTGTGTGTGTGTGTGTGTGAGTGAGAGAGAGAGAGAGAGAGAGTATTGCTCGTGCTAACATATGTATGTGTGGCAACGTGTGTTCCACATGCGTGAGCATGAGAGTGTGAATCTGAGTGTGAGTGTGTGTGTGTGGGGGGGGGTGCGTATGATGGCATATGTGTATGTGTAGGTATATGTGTACATATAGGCGTATGTGTACGTGTAGGCATGTATGTACGTGTAAGCATATGTGTAAATGTAGGAATATGCATATGTGTAGGTAGAAGTGTACATGCGGGTCTATGTGTATGTGTGAGTACATGTTTATATGTGGGTGCATGTGCACAAGTTTATGCATAATTTTTATTTATTTATCTGTCTGTGGATTTATGTTTAAAGGTGAGTTTATCTGTAAATGTGTGTTTATGTGTATGTAAGTGTATGTGCACATGTAGGTCAATGTATGTGTGGATTTATACGTATATGTGGGTTTATGTATACGTGTGGGTTTATGCATACATGTAGGTTTATGTGTATGGGTGTACATGTGGTTGCATGTGTATGTGGGTATATATGTAAACATGTGGGTATGAGTGTAGGAGTGGGTATGTGTGTGTATAGGCGGGTATATATATGTTTGTGAGGGTAAGCGTGTACATGTGATATAGGTGTACGTGAGAGTGAATGTGTACATGTGGTATATGTGTGAGGGTAAACGTGTACATGTGGGTATACATGTATGTGGGGATACACGTGTGTGTCTGTATATGTGAATGTATAGGTGTATGTATGCGAATGTGTATATGTATGTATACGTGCATATGTATGTATATATGAATATGTGCACGTACATGCCTACGTATTTATGCATGTAGGGCACAGGCGTGTGTGCGGGACAGGTGTGCGCGCCCCCCGCCTCCGTCCCTCGCGCTCCCACCCGACACCTGTGTGCACCACGTGTGCAGTCTGCCCCACCCACCGCCTGAGCCTAGGTCTGCCGAGCCTTGCCCCTTCGCCCTGCGGCCGCCCCGATGCCCCCGGGCCAGGCAGTGCCCGAGTCCTCGCCGTCCCTGGCCGAGGAGAGCGAAGGAGCGTGCCATAAGGGCCGGCGGGGGAGGGAGGAGGAGGCCATGAGCGGGCGGCGGCGGCGGGTCATCCCATGAGACACCCACAGAGACGTCTGGCGTCGCCATTACTGCCCACGAGCCTCTACTGCTTCACCACTATCACCACCACGACCCAAGTAGGAACACACAGCAGTAGAGACCATTATTGAATGAGTGTGTGTCGTAAATAGGTGGCTGGTGCTGGTGGGAGAGGCGTGTCCACGGGGGCGGGGCCTCCGCACCAGCAGCCAATGGCCGCGCGTTGAACTGCGGTGCCGCTGGCTCGGCCAATCAGCGCCGTTCTCCGCACACACACAATTTGACGGAATTTACAAGTGACGTTCCTATATGTTGAACGTGGAGCTGAACACTCCCCTACTCCAGTGTTCCTGAAAGCTTGGTGAGGATCAGTAAGGCAGCAGAAGGCGAGGACGACGATGCCTGGCACCCAGTGCCACGCGAAGTCTACCCGACGGTGCCATGGCCCTCTCCTGCCCCGCTCCGCTCGGCCATCCGCCCCGGCCTGCTCCACGCTCCGGGATTACATTTTACGGCCACACCAACCCCGCAGCTGTCAAAGTCCACCTCGACAGTGCAAAACTTCAGTGCTGAACCTTTATAAAAGTCTACAGTGATATAAAGTGATGTTCATAAATGACGCCTTAAATATATGTGCGTTCGTGAGCGCAGACAGAACGCACTTGTGCAGTTCACTCGCACGATTCTACCCGGAAAAGTTCTCGCAACGACACTCCAAAACACGACGGGAAATGTGTCACAGAAATGGCAAACCAAAATAACCACCAGAAACAAGGTTGTCGATTTTTTATCAAGTGCTGAAAAGATCACAAAAACGCCCAAATATCACGCTAATCCATTTTCTTTGAAGGCCGACACCACCACGGACGCAAAACACAAATCGGGGGAAAATATTCGGGACGTCCAATACCTCCACACTGAAGGCCAACACGAAGCATTCTGCTCGGTGACAATGTCTCGTCGTCGTGTTATGTTCCTTGTACACTGTGTGCCACGCCGGGGCAAGAAATATAACCACTCGTAGGCGAGAAAATAACACTGGCAAGAACAAAACTCGGGACAATGCCGTGGCCGCGGGACCGACACACACACACACTCACACGCCGCTCACACACAAACACTTGCGACGCACACGGAACTAAGCCACGTCCCCGACCAAAATCTAATTTCCTCTTCGATTTCCCACCCACCGCACTCCACTTCCATCACACTTCTCCTTTTTCCATGCACGAGAGTGTTAGACGCGCGTTGGTGCCTTGGTCATGGCCGAAACTCATGTTTTCCCTCATATTTTTATCAGTAAAATAATAATCAAGACACACTCACCCATCCTCTAACGTTCCAGGGCGCTACGGGGCCGCCCTCCGCCGCGCACGGGCTCCCGGCATCGGGTTGCCACCACGCGCCTTTCATCTCCGTTATCTTAGCCTTTTTCGTGCGTTAGTGCCCTCCTTTGCCCTTGCTGGGGCCCCACACTCCGTATAGCGTAAAATGAAGATGCATTGCTCGACGTAACCCGAGATGAGGATATGCCCCGAGACGAGATAATGGGCGAAACATCCGCATCCGGTGGGTTATCGTACAACAAGGTGCCTCTTGTTGTGACCCATTCTATCCATGACGTCATCGCGCAAGCCCCGCCCACCGGATCGTGTCCGCGAGGTTCCCACCTCTTCTTCCTAACTCAACATTCGTTTCGCCTCCATTCACTCACTCATTTCTGCATGGTATCAAAGCCGAGAGGGAATCCTAATGCAAACTGATATCCCGGAGAAAGACGCCTTATGCATCGCTTTTTAATGACGTCACTCGCAAACATCACGCCGGTGAAGGGCCGGATCGGGGATGGGAGGGGGTCGTACAGCAGCAGCAACATTTATTATGTTGAAGCGGGATATATAGAAACCCTGCCATTATGAGGCACTTGCTCACCGATGCACTGGTGATGCATGGCGTCCACCCACCCACCCACATCACGCCATTTTCGTTAAAATCTAGGTCAGATAGTCGGTAATTAGTTACACGTCAGGCATGGGCGTCTGGTGGCTGGGCTATTCCCTCCATCTGCCTCGTTTTGCAAAGCCAGGACAGACACGTAAATCTCCATTCTCCCTCCATTATAAAGTAAAAACCCCGACTGATAAGGACCCTCCTCCTCGCCCGACTCCTCTATGGGAGCAGAATGAGACCCTAGCATAGAGGATCTAGAAAATTGCAAGTCGAAATGCTAGCTCTCCAAATAGCATTTCCTGACAAGAGGCCAAACGGACCAATGGGAGCGCGCGGTGGGCGGAGCCAAACGATGACGTCACTCGCCCAACGCGCATGGCTCTAGTATGAAGAGTGAGTTGGAACCGAGGGATTTTTTAAATTATTTTTTTCCCTGATTAATAATTTAGCTCTCGAAAATGAGTGGATGGTTTAGGGTAAATAGCGCGTGGTTAGGATTCTCTTTAGGATTTCGTCGTGAATTAAGCCCCCGATGTGGCTCCGCGAAGGAAACACGAAGCAGCAACCGTGATATGAGTCCAACCTTCAACCCACAAATCGTGAAAAACAGCTGACGTGAACTTTCTCTTGCTGATGTGATCTTTTAAACCTGTTCATCGCATGATATATATATAAAAAAAGACGGAAGAATTTCCTGAAATCACAGTCGTAGCTTAGAAGGAAATCGTGACTCCTGATTATATTGACGGGAGAGAATTGGTTACTTTTTTTTCTATTCTTGTTTCTTTCCATTGTACTGTGGGTGGTTTCATTGACCATTGTTACGCAAGGTATAGTAGACAGTTGTACTCCCCCTACGCCCATAGACGTGTACCTGGTGCCTGTGAACCCGCGTGTGTTTCCAGGTCATTTATTCACAACCAACAAGATATTTCGTGACAAAAATACCTTATTGGTTAGTTGGTTCTGTAATTATCATTTGCGACCCATTAATATCATCATTATTTGAGAGAATGTCTTTTGTTCCTAACACAGTTGTTTTTGCGATTACGTGATTGTCGTAATTATCATTTGGTAATATTACTGTTGAGTTAATGAAGGTAATGGAAGCCACGTGAGAAAATGTTGAGGATATTAAGACATTTCCGATATTAGTATAAAAAGATAAAGTTATATTTTCTTGTTTGGCATTTTACAGTTTCTTATTTTTTTGACAGTGCTAGTTGTAGTATATACTATGAGGCAGTTAACTCTATAAGCGGTTTCTTGAAAACATGATAACTGTTACTTGATTTCATTATGAGAAATAACTTGTGAAAGAGTTTAATTTGCCATTTCCTTGCTTCCTGCACACATGTCATAATATTTTTTTATTTTTTCACTCAACATGTTTTAGGTACAATGTAACATTGCAGGGTCATTTTTTATTTGTCATATTTTGATAGGATTCCTTTTGTTTTTAGAAATTATTGTTTCTGTGACATTATCATTTTACCAGGATTAATTAGTCTTATTAATATTATTTAATTCATTGTTTTTGTTATTATCAGTATCACTACTACTACTATACTACTACTACTACTATACTACTACTACTACTACTACTACTACTACTACTACTACTACTACTACTACTACTACTATACTACTACTACTACTACTACTATTATTACTATTATTATTACATACTACTAGTACTACTACTGCTACTACAAC
>NW_020868915.1:620052-622552 GCF_003789085.1 Penaeus vannamei
TGATAGGGAGAAAGCATGAGCATGATGATAATAGGGAGACAGCATGAGCATGTTGAATCGACCTCGGGAAGGGATTCACAACATAGAGAACCTCATGGACGTCGACGTTTTGCGAACAATTCGTCCAAAACGACCATGTGGAGGCTGCAGTTGACGGAAACAAGCGCCCGGGTTGTCCACATGAACAGCCATTTTTTTTTTTTTTTTTTTTTAATGGTTGTCACATGAACGGCCATTTTTTTTTTTTTTTAATGGTTGTCCACATGAACGGCCATTTTTTTTTTTTTATGGTTGTCCACATGAACGGCCATTTTTTTTCTTTTCTCTTTTTAATGGATTCTAAAAATAATAGGGAGTCGGCGTGTTACACTTGTACTGTTTACACTTGTACCGGACAGCCTTGTCATCCGGTGGAAGTGTATTTATTTGAAGTTTTAATTCGATATGTCAAAGGTTGGCAATGAATCGGATTTTTTTTTTTCTTCTTTTTTTTTTTTTTTTTTTTTTTTTTTTTTTTTTCTTTTTTTGAATCGATGTTGATTTGCTAAGTCGTTACCTTCGGAGTGGAAGGAAATCATTATTTTTTTGTGTCATGTTTTTGGCGGTATTGGGGGTTCTTTGTCGTTCTTCCTAGCCTCTCTCTCTCTCTATCATCTATCTATTCCTATCTCTCTCTCTTATAATCTCTGTATCTCTATCTATCTTATCTCAGTCGTCTCTTCTCACTCATTCTCTCTATCTGTATCTATCTATCTACCTCATTCTCTCTCTCACTCATTTTCTCTCTTCTTCTCTCTCTCTCTTCTCTCTCTCTCTCTCTCTCTCTCTCCTCTCTCTCTCTCTCTCTCTCCTCGTCTCTACTCTCTCTCCGTCTATCTCTCTCTCTGCTCTCTCTCCTCTCCTCTCTCTCTCTTTCATAATCTCTGATCTCGTATCTATTATGCTCANGGAGAGGGGAGAGGGAAGACGGGAAGAGGGAGAGGGGAGAGGGAGAGGGAGAGGGAAGAAAAGGGGAGAAGGGGAGAGGGAGAGGAGAGAGAGAGGAGAGAGAGAGAGAAGGGAGAGAAGAAGAGAAGAGAGAGAGAGAGAGAGAAAAGAGGAGAGAGAGAGGAGAGAGAGGAGAGAGAGAGAGAGAGGAGGAGAGAGAGAGAAAAGAGAGAGCAGGGGGGGGGGAAGAAGAAACGAGAAGAAGAAGAAAAGAACGAGAAGAGGAGATAGGGAGGAAGGGGGGGGGGGCTAGAGAGGAGAAAAGAACGAGAGAGGGAAAGGATTGAGAGAACGAGAGAGAGGAAAATCAGACGAAGGAGAGGGCGACAACAAGGGAGAGAGAGGAAGAGAAAACAGAATGAGAGAGAGAGAGAGAGAGAGAGAGAGAGAGAGAAGAGAGAGAGAGAGAGAAGAGAGAGAGAGAGAGAGAGAGAGAGGAGAGAGAGAGGAAAGAAGAAAGAAGAGAGAGAGAAGAGAGAGAGAAGAGAGAGAGAGAGAGAGAGAGAAGAGAGAGAGAGAGAGAGAGAGAGAGAGAGAGAGAGAGAGAGAGAGAGAAGAGAGAGAGAGATACTCGTCAGCCGATGCTGCAAATTGCACAAGTGCTGACGGCTGCAACGAACAAAGGAGAGGACAATAAGCGTAAATAAAGTGGGGGAAAATATTGCAAACTATTCAATCCTGTTTAAGCAATGGCGTCCGCAACTGAGCTATCAAATATTTCACCGCCGGTCGCGCGCATTAACCCTAAAACCAAATTACATAATACAGGAAAACCGGGGAAAAAATCGTGCCACAGAAAACGGACTCGGCGCGAGGGGAGACTATGATCTATTTTGGCTGATTTAATGCGCGCTTGCAAAAGAGGATTTTGAAACGGGGAGGAAGAAACGCGTCATAGAGGATTTATTCTTTCGTAAAAAGGTACCAGGAGAAAGTGAAAAAAATAAAACTATTCATATATCTTTATTCATATACGTATTTCCTGTTTTTTTTTTTTTTTTTTTTTTTTTTTTTTTTTTTTTTTTTTTTTTTTTTTTTTTTTTATAAAGCTCCAACTTCGCTTTGTTATATTTAACGGCATTTTTGTCTCTCAACTTTCTTACCAATTAAACTTCCTTGGCACTTCCTTTCACTTTTATTCATCGAATTTTCCATTTTCTCCAGGACCTGCCTCCTTTCTGCTTTTACCATTTCAATTGTCTGTTTATTTGTTTACAACCATTATCTACAGTGTCATCAACCTGGTCCCTAACCTCATGAGATAAATACCATAAACACATTTCATTTAAACACCAAATCATGACAGACATTTTCTTTTCCTTCAACGTTGCATAACAATATAATGACCTCTTTACCATGCAGGAAGGCGGGTTCATGACAGCCATGACACACCCGCTATTACTATACTTTTCTCTTACTCGTCATTGCCTTCGTCATTGTCATCGTCGTCATCGTCGTCATCGCCATGTAGTCTGGTCTGTATCGTCTTTTTATTGTAGCTTCGTCACCCGGT
>NW_020868915.1:632774-647774 GCF_003789085.1 Penaeus vannamei
TTATTGTTTATTTCCTACTTATTTTGATTTTCGCCCCTACGCTTCAATCTCCACCTTCCCTGCGCTTGTTCACAATGGCGGTGACCTGCTATATGTGCTACATTTGCCAAAAACACATCTCCGATTTCAGAGACGAACAATCAGAACAAAACCAACCAAAAAGCAACAAACTAAAAATTCAGTCACAGACAGACAAACAGAAACGCAACCACACAGATGCAGACAGACAGACACGGTGGAAGATGCCCAAGACCGGGGGGGAGGGGGGAGGGGGGGAGGTCGATACCCGATGCGAGCTCTGATAGTTTATATACACATATATATCAAATATATACGTGAATATCGTGCACAAGCGCTTCTGTGAAGGTACATGAACATTGATAAACAATTAGGTTGGCAGGCAGGGAGACAATGAGGCAAACACGCACACACGCACACGCACGCACGCACACACACAACACGCACACGCACACACACACACGCACACGCACACGCACACGCAAACCACACGCACACACACACACACACACACAACACACACAACAACACATATATATATACACTATATACATACATACATATATATATATATATATTATATATAATATATATATATATATATATAATATACATATATATGTATATATATATATATAATATTATATATAATATATATAATATAATATATATATATATATATATATACATATACATATATATATATATATATATATATATATTATATATATATATATATATATATATATATATATATAATATATATATATATATATATATAATATATATATATATTATATATATATATATATATATATATATATATATATTATATATAATATATATATTATATATATATATATAATATATATATATATATATTATTATATATATATATATGTATATATACATATAATATACATATATAATACATATAATATATAATATATATATATAACACATATATATATATATATATATATATATATATATATATATATATATATATATATTATATATATAGACATACAGCATCCCCTGCAACTGCGCGAGGAACAAGATCTTTAAACCTCGAGGAGCGATTCATCCCGCCTCCTGACCTTTCCCTCGACCCTGGCTTCGGCTCTGTCTGCCTTAAACAGGGAACGCCACCAAGGGTTTCGGACGCGGGACCGTCATAAAATACCGCCAACAAATCTCGTTCAGGTGACAGACTCTCCTTTCTTTTCCCCTTTTTTCTCCTCCTCCTCCTTTCCCTGTTCTTCTAAGCTCCCAGAAAAGAAGGCGTGGCTTAAACCGACAAATAAGAGACCGAAAATAGAGGCGCGTTTATCTAAAATAGATGCGAGAGAGGAAAAAAAGGGAGAGAAAAAAAATAAAAGAAACTTCCATCGTAGTTCAGAAAAAAATGACCGAGCCTTCTGAAGCTTCGAAATAAGCCGGAAGGATTAATTTTAAGTCTTCTCTTTTGCTTTGGATTTATTTTTTCTTTTCTTTTTTTTTTTTTTCGCTCTTCTTTCTTCTTTCATTCGGAAACACTTCAGGAGAGAGATCCAGAAATAGTAAACAATTGCATAAATAAAACAAGGACAATACGATAAAACGCAAGTCTGATTACCTATTCAATCCTCATGATTACATTTACAAAAAAATGATCGTCAATATTCCATTAGTGGCGTCATCATTATCACACATCTTCAAAATCTCTGTCACTGCCACTATTATCAAGATTATTATCATTACTACTGATTCGTTCCCTAACCGTCTGGATCTTCTCTGTCCTCTTCCTCCTTTTCTTGTTTCTTCCTTCTCTTCCTCCTCCTATTTCCTCTTCCTCTTCTTTTCGTCTTCTTCTTCTTCTTCCTCCTCCTCCTTCTCCCCCCTCCTTCCCCTTCTCCTCCTCCTCCTCCTCCCTTGCAGAGCAATCATCACCTTCCTTCTTAAAGTTGCACCGCCATCGATTTGCAACACGCCCCTCCCCCACCCGAGGTCGCCCCCCCCCCGCCAAAAATCCTGCATTCCCAAATTCACACACAACGACATAATCTCCTTTGTGCAACCTGCATAAAATATCCATCAACACATGCCCAAAATTTGCACTTTCTTATTTTGGGTCTTTCTCCTTTTATCCGAGGAGGAAGAAGAAAAGGGGGGGGGGGGGGCAGATGAAAGGGGGGGGGGATCTTTATATACTTCTTTATTCCATTTTTCGCTTCATTCTCTTTCGCTTGACCACTGCCATTTGCCCGAGCGCTCAACACCTGCAATACGGGCCTTTGGCAAAACATGGATGGGAGGGGGGGGGGGAGAGAAGAGTCTGCATGGCGCATAGTGCATCTGTTATATCGAGGACTCCACTTTATCGGGGTCTGTTGCACAAAGCTACACATCTCTCACATCATAACATTTTTAGGCGTTTTTGCAGACTTCCTTGCAACAAACAGCGATAAGCCTTTCAAGAGCATCGCCGGAGCAGTGGGGATGAGGGAGAGGGGGGGAGTGGGAGTGGGAGGGGAAGGAAAGGAGGAAGACGGGAAGAGGAGATAAGAGGGGAAGAGTAAGAAATGAATGGTGAGAGAGCAGAGGGAGGAGGAGAGGAGGAGAGAGGAGAGAGAGAGAGAGCAATAGAAGAGACAGAGACAAACAGAGAGAGAGAGAGACAGACACAGACTTCCAAGACACCGCCAGAATCTCCCCACCCCCTTCTCCCTCTCTTCCCTCCCTTCCCTCCCTCAACCCCTTCACCCCCCCCCCCCTCCCCCGCCCCGCCATCGCCCCAAGAGCCCCCGCCAAGAGCGCCCTGAGAAAAGCCCGCCATTAGCGCCAACGAGGGGAGATAAGTTCCGGTCGCGGCCAAAGAGGGGCGTCGAGGGCAGAGTGCAAACGTTTCCAAACTCTTCTGTGCAATTTATCGCAGAACTTCGGATTAACCTCGTTCGGCTTAATGAGGAAATGTGGACGCGGATCGGTCTGCCGCCGTTCTCCTTCTGGCTCGATCTCTTTCTTTCTCCTTCTCTGTGTCTCTGTATGTGTCTTCGTCGCTTATTTTTCTCCGTCTGCCTCTTTCTTTGTCAGTCTCTCTGTCTGTCTCTATCTTTGTCTGTCTCTGTCTCTGTCTGTCTGTCTCTTGTCTGTCTGTCTCTGTGTTGTCTGTCTTTGTCTTTGTCTCTGTCTTTTCTGTCTCTATCTTTGTTCTGTCTGTCTCTGTCTCTGTCTCTGTCTCTCTCTCTCTCTCTCATCTTTATTTCTTCTATATCTTGCCTACTTTATCTCTGTTTTCTGTTTCATTATCTTCTCTCCACATCTTCCATTCGTTCCCCTTAATCCCCTTCTTCAATCTCTTCCTTCCCCCCCCCCCCCCCGTGTCTCTTTTTCCCTCCGTCTTTCGCCAGTTCCCCCATTTTCTCTTTCATGCCTTCCTTTCCTCCTCCCTTCTCTATACTTTCTCGTCTCCCCTACCCATACCTTCCCTCCTCCCCTTCCCTTCCTTATGCCTCCCTTCCTCTTCCCTTACACCTACCCACTTTCCCCCTCCTCCTCTCCTCTCCCCATACTTCCTATCTATTCCTTCTCCTCCCCTTTCCCCATACCTCCTTTCTATCCCCCTTCACCCCTCTTCTCCTTCCCCTCTCCCCATCCCTCCTTCCTACCCACCTACACCCACCTCCCTTCCCCTCTCCCATCCCTCCTTCCTCCTACCCCCTTCCCCACCTCTCCTCCCCTCTCCCAAACCTCCTTCATACACCCCTTTCACCCCCTCTCCTCCCCTCCCCTCACCCCCCTCCCCTTCAATCGTCCCTCCATCCTTTCCTTCACCGCAACAGGATCTCAGGTTCCCGACGTGGCTAGTGGATCAGGTGACGGACGGGAAGGACTCTGCGCTGCTCGGCTGTTTTCGCGTCTCTTTCTTGCTCTTGCTTCTTCGGTAGGCACCCTGTTTGCTTTGTTTTGTTTATTGGGTGTCTTTCTTGCTCCTGCTTCTTCGGTAGGCACCCTGTTTGTTTTGTTTTGTTTTGGGTGTCTTTTGCTCCTGCTTCTTCGGAAGGCACCCTGTTTGCTTTGTTTTGTTTATTGTCTTTTTACTTTTGTTATTAATTTCTCGTAGTTTTTTTCTTTTTCTTTCTTCCGTTCTCGCCCTATTTTCGCGTCTCTTTTACCCATCCTCCTCTACCCCCCTTTCCATCTATATAGACTTCAGAGCGAAAACAGAGAGGGAACTAAAGAAGGAAGAAAATAGGGTGGATGAATGGAGGAAGGGGAGGGAGAAGAAGGAAATAAGAAAGGAGAGAGGGAGGAAGGGGAAAGGGGAGGGGAAAGAGGAGGGGAAGGGGAGGAAAGGAGGAAACGGAAGAGAGGGAGAGGGAGAAGAAACGGAGAAGGAGAAAGGAAGATGAAGAAAAGAAGGAGGTGAAGAAAAAAGAAAAGGAAAACGAAAAAAGAGAGCAAAAGAGGGAAATAAAACAAGATAAAAAAAATAAAGAGACAAATACCTGAAGGAGAAAGGAGAATTCCGGCAAGAAAGAAAAATATAAAGCGAGAGAGAGGGTCACGGCGGAGATGAAGTCAATTTTGTTTATCCAGCGAGCGGTGAAAGAGGCAGAAGGCGAGGAAGAGCAGGAGGACGAGGAGGAGCAGGAGGATAAAGAGGAGGAGGAAGAAGAGGAGGGGGAGGTGGAAGAGGAGGAACAGGGGCAAGGGCAGGAGCAGGAAGGGGGAGGAGGAGTGAGGAGGAGGAGGAGGAGCAAGAGCAGGAGCAGAAAGAGGAGGAGGAGAGAGCAGGAGCAGGAGCAAGAGCAGGAGCAGAAAGAGGAGGGAGGAGGAGGAGGAAGAGCAGGAGCAAGGAGGAGGAGGAGAACGAGGAAGAGGAGGAGCAGCAGCAGCATGAGGAGGAGGAAGAGGAGTAGGGGGACGATAAGGATGAAGAAGAGCTGGAGGAGGAAGAGGAGTAGGAGGAGGTAATGATGGAGGGAGATCAGGAAGAGGAGGGAGAGGAGGAGGAGGAATATAATGATGATGACGATGAGGAGGAGGAAGATAATGATGATAAGGAGCAGGAGAAGGAGAACGAGAAGGTGGAGGAGGAGGAAGAGGAGAATGAGGTTTGTCGTTTTCCTTTTTTTCTTGGAGGTTGGGGGGGGGGGGGGATTTCGAAAGCAGACCGGTATCACGCAATGTATCCCGTATTTTGTCTGCAAAGCGCATTCAGCTGGAAATTTTCCAAGTCATTCTGCTCAGTCAAATAAGAACTCCTTGGACATAAAAACGCAATGTAAAGGTCAGTGTGGCGTCTCCATTCTTCCTTTTCCCTCTGCCTCTCAAAAAAAAAAAAATAAATAAAAAAAATAAATAAAAAATAATAAAAAACGTAATTATAATCTGACGCCCAAAATAACAAAACACAAATGGGCGTTTTTTAATTTCCGAAACTGCTACCCCCCCTCCAAAAAATACGATTCGCAAGACCATGTTAGATCTCCCTCCCTCCCCTCTAAAAAAAACTTCTACATTGCATTTCTGCCGACTGATTCGGGAAACTTCTGTCAGTCGCACTGCTGATCCTGAATGATGAACAGCTGCACGTCTTGCTGCACTCTCGACCCTGTGAACCTGCCCCTTAAGACGGCAAGGGCTCATCGTCGTTGTCGTCGTCATCGTTTCGTTGTTGTTGTTACCGTTTTTGCTGTTATTTTTGTCGTTGTTGCTATTGTTGTTGATATTGATGATGTTACTGTTGCTGCTGCTGCTGTTACAGCTGTTGTTGCTATAGTTGTTGCTGTGGTTACTGTGATTGTCGTTATTACTTTTACTGATGTTGTTGCTATTGCTCTTGTTATTGTTACTGTTGTTGCTACTGCTGTTTGTTCCCTCTACTGCTGTTCTCGCTCTCCCTATCAAAATACACGTTTCTTAGCTTCTCAATAGTCGTATCGTGTTCAATAAACCATATTGATTTAATAATAAACGGGTTGTTACTTTTCCCCCATACAAGTACTCCCTCGTAGGCCACGCTATCGACCCGCTGCCCAGTTAAGGAGAAAAGCGTTGAATAAGGAAAGCCAACGCGCTGCCCCTGGAATCAATGGAGAGAGAGCTTTTCGACACCGAATACTGTAGCAATGCTGAAGCTGCAATTAAATTATCGAGCAGTTCAGCATTAACCTCTCAGTCCGAGTATAATTAAACTGCGCCCAATAGTTTAGAGAATGGAATTGAAAGCGAATTGAAACTACGTTTTCGCCAGAACTTCATGGACCTACCTCCCCCCACCCCTTTCGGAAACCTCGCTCCCCACTCCTACCCCCCTTCCGAACCCCTAGCCCCTTCAGTACCCCCCTTAAGAACCCTCCACCACCCCCTTCCGATCCCCCCGATACCCCCACCTTGCGGATCCCGTCACCCCAACCCTCTTCAGACCCCCCCCTCCCCTCGCCACCTCTTCCCCTTTAGAAGCCCCCCCTCCACCCCCTCCCCTTTAGAACGCCCCCCGACCCCTCCCAAGTTTCCCCGAAGATGCTTCTCTTAGCGACTTTCTCCTCCGACGTTGCTCATTCAGCGTCTTACGTACGTGCAGCAGAGCCCCTTCGCATAAACTAATAATAATAATTTCTTGTGCAACTTTCTCGTGCCAGATGTGACTGTCGCGCCCTCGATTGTTTTAATGACGTTAACCGGTGCCTCTAAGGACTTTATTGCGGCGCCTAATGGAGGGAGTGACACCTGCTGATGCATCTGCCGTGGGCTCAGTCTACTCGAGATACAGGGCGAAGGGCGTAGGCGGTCCCCATACCCTCCACCCACCCTCCGTCCCCTCCTGTCCCCTCTTCCCCGCCTGCCACTCCTCCTTCCGCTCCTCTCCCTTCCGTCCCCTCCTATTCCCCCTCCGTCCCCTCCTCTCCCTCTCCGTCCCTCCTCTCCCTCTCCGCCCCCTCCTCTCCTCCTCTTCCCCCTCCTGTCCCCTCCTCTTCTTCTCCGTCTCCTCCTCTCCCCTCTTGCCCCCCTCCCACTGCCGACCTTCCATTCGCCTCCACCTTCTGCCCTACTTCTCTCATCCCCTCTTCCTTACCTCTCGCGCCTCTCCCTTCTCCTTCTTCATATCCCTCCTACTCCTATTCCTACTCCTGATTCTTATCATTTCTTTTTTTCCTCCTAATCCTCCTCCTCCTCTTCTTCCTCTTCCTCTTCGCCTTCCTCATATCATTTGTCTTCTTCCTCCTCCCCCTCCTCCTCTTCTTCTTCCTCTTACTCTTTGCCTTTTCTTCTCCTTCTGATGCTGCTTCTCGAGCGCTCTATCCCCGCGTCTCCATCCCTTCCTTTCCTTCTCACAGTCGAGCATGTAACGTCTTCTCAGATTGCATGCAACAGGGCTTATGGCGGCGGTCGATTCTCTAGCATGGTAGGTAAGGAGGGAGGAAGGGAGGGGGAGAGGGAGGAAAGGAGGGAGGAGGGAGGAAAGGAGGGAGGAGGGCAGGAAAGGAGGGGAGGAAGGAGGAGGAGGTAGGAGAAAGGGAGAAAGGGTGGGAGGGAGGAACGAGGAAACGAAGAGGAAAGGGAGAAAGAGAGAGAGAGAGAGAAGAGAGAGAGAGAGAGAGAGAGAGAGAGAGAGAGAGAGAGAGAGAGAGAGAGAGAGAGAGAGAGAGAGGAAGAAGAGAGAGAAAGAAAGAAAGAGAAGAGAGAAAGAGAGAGAAAGAGAGAAAGAGAAAGAGAAAGAGAGAAAGAAAGAGAAGAGAAAAGAGAGAGAGAGAGAGAGGAGAGGAGAGAGAGAGAGAGAGAGCCATGAGACCAGCACCAGGACAAGAAATAGGCAAGTAACAGCATATGACATCATATGACAGCGCGAGACAGCTCCATCACGCATGTAAGTGCAGACGGAGGTTGGGGTGGATGGTGTGTGTGTGTGACGAGGTAAGTGTATGTACGTATATATGTTTACGTGAATGGGGGGGGGATGTTGACCTACACACAGAAAGGTTAAGGACATTTTGAATCTCCTTTTTGAATGGGCGTTTCAAGTTTGGTGTCACCCTTCACACTTCGTATAAGATCAGAAAGGAAAGTGCCCGTATCCCTCAAAAATAAATGCAATAAATAAATAAATAAACAAATAAATAAGTCAATAATGTATAAATAGATCATGTTCGTAAAAATGAATACATAACGTTCATAAATCATAAAAAACATGAAAATAATGAAATCGTATTTCTAATTTCCTCTTGCTCTTACTTTGTAATACATCACTAAAGTTCGTTTCTTTTCTAGAGAATAAATAAAGAATATGAAAAATGAACTTACGAACAAAGGACACAGCATAAAATAAAAAAAATATGAATAATGATAAAAATATACAAACGTATACAAATACAAGACAAAAACATTTGAATAAATAAAATGAAAACGCTATACAAACATGCAAGACAAAAATGAAAAACGAGAAATACGAAAAAAAGGAAAAAAAAAGATACGAACGTAAAATGAAATCAAACGAATAAAGTACACGGATACGAAAAACTAACAAAGTACAAAGAAAGAAAGCACGAACGAAGGAGAGAAAGAATGAAAGAAAGAAAGAACAAAGGAATCCAGGATGAGCTAATAAAAGGGGATAAAAGGAAGGTAAACTCGCTTCAGTCAAGGGAGTGAGGGAAGTTGTGTTGGGGAGGAGGGGAGGGGTGAGGGGGTGGGGAGGGAGGGGAGGGAGGGGAGGAGGGTAGGGAGGGTGGGGGTGGGAGGGGAGGGGAGGGAAGTTGTGTTGGGGAGGGGAGGGAGGAGTGGGGTGGGGTAGGAGGGAGGAGTGGGTGGGGAGGAGAGGGGAATTTGTGGGGAGGGAGGGGGGTTGGGTAGGGGAATGAAAGGGAAGGGGAAGGCAGGGTCTCACAGAGAAGGGATATGGAGAAGAAAGGGGAAGACGTGAAGGGAGAAGAGAAGGAGAAGAGGGGGAAGAAAACAAACGGGAGAGAAGGAAAAACAAAAACAAAAGAAAAGTGGGGAATGTGATGAATGAGGTAAGGCGCGGAAAAGAAGTAGAAAGGAAGGGGTTAAGTGTGTAAAAGCAGAAGAGGATGAAAAAAGTGGAGAGGGCGAAAAGGAGAAAGGAGGGGGGAGGAGGGGGGAAGCAAGAAGAAAATATGGGGGGGGGGGTATGCGTGGAAGGGAAAGGGGAGGGAAGGGGGAAAGGAAGAGGAATGGAATGACACAAAAAAGAGGAAATGAAAATGAGAAAAAAGAGACATGGAGAAGAAAGAGGAAGGGAAGGGAAAAAAGAAAGACAGAAGGAAGAGGAATGGAAAGGATGAAAGAAGGGAAAAAAGAAAGGATGAAAGAAGCGGAAAGGACAGGATGAAAGAAGGGGAAAGGAAAGGGGGGAGATCAAGGGTAAAAGGAAGGGTAAAAGAAGCTCAAAGGAAAGGGGTGAAGGAAGGGGAAGTTATTGATTAATCGACACATAATAAATAATAGACAAGCGACCCAGAGCCACGCGAGATGCTGCCCGGGTCAACCTTCCCTCTTGTCATCGGATTTCGTCCTTCTTGCGTTTCCCTCCCCCTTTTCTCTTCTATTTCCTATCCCTTTTCCTCTTCTCTTCCCATTTCTTCACCTTCAGATACTTTTTTGTGTTCGTTATTTGCTTGTTAACTTTTTATTTTATTTTTTTTTTTTTTACTAATTCCTTCTCAGTCCTCTTATTGTTGCTTGTTTTCCTTTTCTCCTTTATTTTCTTCTTCGGCTCCTCCTTTCTCTTTGTTTTCTTCTTCCACCTTCATTTCCTCATTCTCCCACCTAATCTTCGATGTCTGTCAGCTCTTTTCTCTTCTTCCTTTCCGTTATCACTTTTCTTCGCGTCTTCTTCCCTTTTTGCAACTCATCCCCCCTTCTTTCTTTTGCCTTTGTATATTATTCATCCCCCCCTTCTCTCTCTCTCTCTCTTATGTCCATGCCTAACCTGTCTTTTCTCCTTTATTCCTTCTCCATTCAGACTATTCTCTTCTCTGTCTCTCCATTCCCTCAATCTCCTCATTTCATTCTCTCGATTTCCTCTATTCTCTTCCGTTAAGGGAGAGAAGGTAGTAATACCATAATCTTCCATTTCCCTTTTCATATTACTTATTCTTCCATTAATTCTTCCACTAACCACCTCCTCTTCTCTTCCACTTTCACTTCTATTGATTCAGACATCCTTCGAAAGCTCGTAAGACCCCAATGGGTAGTTTCAATACCAACTGCAGCTGCTGTTCGGCAATTAGACAGAGAACCCGGTATTTTAAGAAAAGGAAATAACCCACTTTTCGCATTAAGAAAATCGGATTTTCAAAAAATTATTTTCATTTATTTATTATTTTTTTTTTATATATATATATATATAATATATATATTTTTTTTTTTTTTGGGGGGGGGGCTTCGCTTGGGGAAAAATGGTCACTTCAAGGAAATTTATGCGGAAAAAGGCGACGAAAACCTTTTCCAATCCATTTACCATCCATTCTCATACTTATTTAAGCCTTTATCATACAAAACCTATTAATCAATCTACCTTAAGGCCTTCATCATAAAATTTCTTCCTACGGTCTCTCCTCTCCTGGCCTTTCAGTCAAATACAGCACAAATCTCTACTCCAGCGCAGCTTTCTCTCGGACGCAGCTGTAACACCCACCATGGTTATTTACTTTCGAGAAGCAACGGTAACCGAGAAATCAGCGTGGCCTTAATATTTATTCAATTATGCCGGTTCATTTATCACTAATTATGGTTATTTATCTACTGTTATATTTTGGGAGGTTATGTCACCGTGTGAAACCAGGGTTGGAAACAGTGAAAATATCATTTGTTTGCCTGCTTGCCCAACATATATACATACATACATAAATGTCCAGACATGCACACACACATTTATATATGTAAATGTATGTCTAAACACACACACACACACACACACACACACACACACACACAACACACACACACACACACACACACACACACACACACACACAACACACACACACACACACACACACACACACACACACACACACACACACACACACACACACACACACACACACACACACACACACACACACACACACACACACACACACACATATATATATATATATATATATATATATATATATATATAAATATATTTATGATATATACATTATACATATACGCACACAAATGGCGGAAGTTGGCGACGCGCCCCTTTCAATTAGCAGTGAGGCAGTTTTCCCAGGCAATAATTACAGTCATTATCCCTCTTCTTCCTCCGAAAATCCATGGGCTTCTTGGCTGGAATTCATCTGTCTCTCCACACGTACGAGGAAGACGACCATGAGGATTAACTTTCCACATCTTTAAAACCACAAAATGCTAACGATGTCTTTGTCTGTCATTCTTTGCGTCACCGTGTCCGCTTTCAAAAACTCTTACGCGCTGAATAAAAAGTACAGAAAGACAATACCAAAACAAAAATACAGTTTCAAATTAGAACTTTCATAGTCTGAAATTAATTTAAAATATATTTCTTCTGAGCCTTCTATTTCAAATTGCAATTAGATTACAATACTCTCTATTTTCCACGAAAGACAATTGTAAATGGAAATGTAAGTAATACGCTTTTGCATAATGCAGTTTACATATGTAAATTACACGCTTAAATTGCATGTTTCTTGTTCTTCCCTTCGTTGTTCCTTTTGCAATTTGTTCGACATGAATTCCACACACGCGTAAATGGACAACAATGCAATGTTTATGCAAACAATCATTACAAACAATCAACAACACCCTGTGCAAGGCTTGGCAAGAATGTTAACTCTGTATTATGCCTAAATTGTTGACAAATGCTGCATGCTAGATATATCGTTTTCCATTGCTATACCAAACGAATACTAACAAAACAAATCCATCTTAAATCAACAATTATAGAAGTGACAAAAACAACATAGAACAATTATGATAACAGTATTTATAGCAATCAGAACGATAAACAATATAGAAATAATAAACACCGAACAACACAAAATATGACAAGATAACAACCATACCTACTAATTTGAGCAATAACAACATAATAAGAGTCCTTAAAACGCTAACAACGGAGCAATAATAATACTTGTAATTATAGCAACGCAACGGCCCTTTCTTGTCTTTGAAGTGAAAACCTGCTGTCTCTCTGTCATCCACAGGCTATTATATGCAGCTGTGTCATGCGTGAAATCTGCACTGCATGACCATTTACGCTTTTATATTGCATATTTTCGTCCAATAAACGCAAATAAAAAACCCTGCATCATACAGGTCAGATACGAGAGGAAAACAAAAGGATTTTCTTTTCAGCATCATATTTCAGGTTTTCGACTCTATATCAAGCATATATTTAAATCGCTTTCAGTTGATTAAGAAAATATCGAATTATATTTAACTCGTTTTTAAACAGCCCTTTTAATAATATACTTTACCGACTCAACTGATGAGGCTAATTTTGGAATCATCACATACCTGAAAGAAAAAAGAGAGACAATTAAATACAAATTACATCTGATAGAAAATGGAAATCAAAATATAAAAGACAAGACAGAAGTTAAAGAAACAAAATTGAAAGATATACAAAGAAATATATCACACACGCCCGCACGCGCACTCACACACTCAATTATTAAACGCGGAACATCAGACGGATATCCATTATTTATATGAAATATAATTATATCTTTCTACTGACAGCAAACTACACGGAACATTGATGGTGTTGATTACAACAGGAGTGTAGTAGACACAAACGCAATTATTTAATTTACTTATGTTCGTTACATCCACACTCACGCAAGCGGCCGTGCATACAACATACATACATAGAGAGAGAGAGAGAGAGAAGAGAGAGAGAGAGAGAGAGAGAGAGAGAGAGAGAGAGAGAGAGAGAGAGAGAGAGAGAGAGAAGAGGAGGAGAGATGAGAGAGAAGAGAGAGAGAGAATGATATACATATTACATTATATAACCCTGTAAATAATCATAGCGATTACATGCAAACGCTCCAGTCAATGGCTTTTAATGTAATGATGAACTACGGCAATGCAATATCTATTTCAACCTTATCCGTGCCCAGCAAACCCACACACTGACCGCTTGGCGACGGTGACCTCGCCCCGTGTAAACAGCGCCGACCAAGGTCAACACACACGTCCCGACTCCCCGCTCCGACCCTACACTCCGGCACTGGTTCAGAGTGTGTTCGAACCCTATCCTCGGATGCTGATAGTGTGAAACGAGTCATTCCTGTTCGTACAAGCGGATGTAATTTCTCTCCCTTTTTTCCGTTTTTTTCCGTTGCGTCGAAGAGCTAACAGCAGTAGTGGTTGGCGTTGCGTTGATCTCCGACCCAAAGTCATTTAATTGCAGTTCGACTTTTATTCCGATGCAGCGTCGCAAAGTTTATACAATATGATAACCTTGAAACAAACAAACAAACAAAAATGATAATTACATTTCGCGTATCCAGCGTCCCTTCACAAAATAAAGATCAATTAGTGTATTCTATTAGCGTTATTCTATGTTCGTATTTCTGCCCTGTTCAATTCATTTCAGTTTAATCGACGGAAAAAAAGAAAAAAAATGGAGATGAGTGTAATGAACTCGCCAACTGAAATGCGCTCAACTGTGTGTTCGTATTTCCTGGAATTTGTGCGAAACGTTTGTTTATTTTCGAGGCCGTTCAATGTCGCTGTGTAATCGTAAAATTAATATTTGTATTAACAATTATGTTTACTCTTAATTTGCTCCCATAAACAGCAACAATACATACATGAAGACATACAAGCAGAAGTCATTTATACACATTAGTACACAAACACAAATATAAACACACATTTATTCGTAAAGTACATATGTTAATATGGGTATAAAACTCACAGTGTTTGGAACAACCTTTATCAATTCCCGTTTAAGAGTTTGTAAACACTGGCGGAGGCCCGTTTCAAACACTTGTTCACACTTCCCCGGGGCAGGTGTGCTGGTGAAACAACAAGCAATTTGCAAAGTGAATTACTGGTGGAGACAAAAAGGGAGGGAAAGAGAGGAGAGGAGAGAAGAGGAGGGAGGGGAGGGGGAGAGGGTGAGGGGAGGAGGAGGGGTGAGGGAGGGGAGGGTGAGGGAAGGGGAAGGGAGGGGAGGGGGGTGAGAGGAGTGGAGCGGGGGGCAGGGAGGAAGGAAGGGAGGGGAGGGAAGGGAAGGGAGAGGAGAAAAAGAGAGATTGATACTTTAACTATCTGGCCCTTGGAAATTCCATGAAACGAAAAAAAATTGAGGTACACTTTTCCCTTCCAATCTCCCTCTTTCAACCTCCTACCTTCTAGCCTCACCTCTCCCTTTACCTTTATCTCTCCCCCACCCCTTCCCTTTCGCGCTCTTCTACCCCTTCTTACTTCCAAATCCACGAACTTCGCTCTTTCCTCCCATTCCCTCACTCCCCCATTCCCCCTTTTCTCTCTGAGCCCCCTCTCCTCCGTCGTGTGTGTGTGTGTGTGTGTGTGTGTGTGTGTGTGTGTGTGTGTGTGTGTGTGTGTGTGTGTGTGTGTGTGTGTGTGTGTGTGTGTGTGTGTGTGTGTGTGTGTGTGTGTGTGTGTGTGTGTGCGCGCGCGTGCGTTCGTGCGTGTGCGTGTGTGTGTGCATTTTACATTAAAATGAAGCGACTTCAACTGTTCAGTCACACGGAATGTGGCTTCAGGCGTAAAATGTGAACAGACGAACAGACAAATCAGAAGCAGAATTAAAACATAGATGATAATCGGCCGGCTTGCTAAAACTGTGCAAGGCCCGACCTGATGAATATTCACTACAGGGGCTTGCATTTAAACAAAAATAAATACATGTCTATCAGTCTAGACATGCATATCTACCGGATACATAGCTTGATAAATGTATGTCTGTCAAATAGATACTCTGATATATATCTATTTCAGTGTATATGCATGCCCGCACATAGGAACATT
>NW_020868915.1:655274-656661 GCF_003789085.1 Penaeus vannamei
TTAAAGATAACCAACAATCCTATCACTAATCTTTTAAAATCCTCCGCTTTACAACGAATCCTCGAAAACATATGGCTGTAAACCTTCCCTCTCCTCTCCTCTCCTCGTCTGGCAGCGTCAGTCCTCAGCGCTACTCGCCGAGAACACGACCAGAACGTGTCCGGGTGACCATAGCAACGCAGCATCAGCTCCCTCTCCTCTCTCTCGTCACTGCTCCTTCAACCCCCACCTTTACTTTGTCCCTCTCTCTTCCCTCCATGCGCTTTCTCCCCCCTCGCCCCTCCATCACTTCTCCCTATGCCCCTCTCTTTACGTCGTCTCCCTATGCACCTCTTTACATCTCCTCTCCCATACCCTCCCTCAACCCCTCCTTCCCTTCCTCCTCTCCCTCCTGTGTTCCATCTTCCCCCTCCCCTTCCTCCTCTCCCCTTCACCTCTGCTCTCCTCCTCTTTCCCTCTCACTCCCATTAGCCTTCTCTCTCTCTCTCTCTCTCTCTCTCTCTCTCTCTCTCTCTCTCTCTCTCTCTCTCTCTCTCTCTCTCTCTCTCTCTCTCTCTCTCTCTCTCTCTCTCTCCTTCTCGCGCACAGACCGGCTCTCCATTCTCCCACTCATACCTGCGGAATGCTGAAAGCCACAACCTCAGCATAAACGTGTGAATGCCACCGCGGGCATGACCCTCCCATGACTGTTACTTCCTGCTCAATGTAATCTTGTAAGATTCGTTAAATGGCTTGTAATGCATCGTAACCGTCTGGAGCCATATAATTTACCTCGCAGGAAATAACTGGAAAAAAGACTTATCTTAGATTTAAATTTAAATCTTGTATATAAATCACTACGCAAGATAGATGACAACACAGCCACTGCATCTCCAACTGTTATTAGGATCACACTTTTTGGCAATTTCATTAAAGTAATACGTGCAGAAGAATACCCAAGGTAACCATTAAGTATAATTCATATCGAAGATTCTCCGTGTAGGGAGAGAAAAATGCAAATTTCTCTTTGTTCAACATAGATGAATGTGCATTTGCAGGAGAAAATCTAAGAGGGCAAATATTTTGTATGGAATAAAAGTAAATCAAAGAGATACTACACAGAATAAGGGGGAGAGGAGGGAGAAGAGAATGGCGAGGGAGGGAAGAAGATGATGAGGGAGGGAGAGATATAATGGGGAGGTGATGGAGGAGGAATAGAATAAGGAAGGAGGATGTAGGGAGAGAATGGGGGAGAAGGGGAGAAGATAATGAGGGAGGGAGGGAGAGAGAGAGAGAGAGAGAGAGAAGAGAGAGAGAGAGAGAGAGAGAGAGAGAGAGAGAGAGAGAGAGAGGAGAGAGAGAGAGAGAGACGAGAGAGAGAGAGAGAGAGAGAGAGAGGAGGGGGCGA
>NW_020868915.1:667716-680216 GCF_003789085.1 Penaeus vannamei
GAGCAGATAACTGGAAACATATAAATTCAAATAAAGATTGTAGATAGAGAAAGATTATAAGAAGAAGGAGAAAGCAGATAATTGGAAACATATAAAATCAAATAATAATTGCGGTTAGAGATGGAGAGTATAAAGCGTAAATGACAATAATAGATGAAGACAAATAAATAGATGAATAAGTCAGTGCAGAAGGACGAAGTAGATGAGCAGATAAATTTGAAAATAAAGTGGATTTCTCGCCAACAGGATAAGAAGAAGGCAGAAGATAATTGGAAATATATAAAATCAAATAAAAATTGCGGTTAGAGATGGAGAGTATAAAGCGTAAATGACAATAATAGATAAAGACAAATAAATAGATGAAAATATAAATATAATTAAACATAATTAAAATAATAAATATAATTAAAAATAATTAAGAAATAAATAAAAATTAAAAACTATCTATCTATAACTATATACATATATATATTTATTAAGATAATAATAAATAATTAAAAAATAGTTTAAAATAAATGTAATTAAAAAAGCGTGTAATAAAATCGAAGGAGAATGATAGAAAACTTTGGCGTTTCTGAAGTCAATCTCTCCCGTTCCTTTGAAGCGAGCGAGGGAAGGAGGAGGACAATGAAGCGAACTTGAGGCGAAGGGGAAGCGGCTTTTGTTCACCCCCCTACCCCCCTTTCCCCCCTCCTCTCCCCCTTCACCCCCTTTCCTCCCTCCCTCTTCACCCCCCCTCCCTCTTCAACCCCCCCTTCCTCCCTCCCTCTCCACCCACCCCCTCCCCCTCCCCCCTTTCCCCCCCTTCCCTCTCCTCTTCCCCCTCCCTCCCCCCACCACCCACCTCCCCTACCTCCCTTCCCCCTCCCTCCCCCCCTCCCCCTCCTCTTCACCCCCTCTCCTCTCCACCCCCCCTCCCCTACCCCCCCCCTCTCAAGACGTGGACAACTGAGCTATTAAATACTTTGTACCACACACTTTCCCCTCCTTCCCCTCCCCCCTCTCTCTCTTCCCACTTCTCGGTACTATCATTTATTTTTTTTTCTGTTTTCTTTCTCCTTCGGCTCTTAATCTTCCCTTTTTATCTCATTTTCTCTGTCTTTCTGTTCGTTTTTTTTTTATGTGTCGTCTTTTCTTTTCTTTCTTCTCTCCATTTCCCCACTTCTCGGTACTACTCATTTTTTTTTTTCTGTTTTCTTTCTCCTTCGCCTCCTAATCTTCCCTTTTATCTCATTTTCTCTATCTTTCTGTTTCGCTTTTTTTGTATGTCGTCTTCTTTTCTTTCTTCTCTCCCCTTCCTACTTTCTACTTTGATCTTATCTCCTTTTCTTCCTCTTCCTGTCCATCTCCCCTTGTCGCTTTCTACTCCTTTTCTCGTCTTTTTTTTTTTTATCGCTGCCGCTTTCTACTATTTTTCTTATTTCTCTTCCTTTGTTTCGTCTCCTTCTCCTCTTCTCCCTTCCATTCTCCCCTTCCTGACTTTTCCCAGTTTTGGAATTTTCTTTCTTCTTTCCTCTTATTCCTCTCTCCTCTTTTTTTACACCCTTGTATTTACTCTCTTTCTCCCTTCCTTTTCTCCTATCTCTTTCCCCTCATTCCCTCCTTCTCCATTTCCTGTCTTTTATTGTCTCCTCCTGTCCCTTTTCCCCTCTTTTTCTCTCTCTCTCCACTCCCCTCCTTCTGCCGTTCCCTCTTTTCTGGCTATTTTCTCTCCCTGTCTCCGCTCTCCCTCTCTCTTTCTTTCTTTTCCTCTCTTCTCTCTCTCTTCTCTCTTTCTCTCTCTCTCTTTCTTCTTATCTCTTTCTCTCTCTCTCTCTCTCTCTTCTCTCTGCTCCTCTCTCTCTCCTCTCTCCTCCCCGTCTCCCTCTCTCTCTCTCTCTCTCTCTCTCTCTCTCTCTCTCTCTCCATTTTTTTTTTCCTCTCTTCCTTCCCACCCTAACCAGTTCCCTACCTCCTCTTCCTCCTCCTCCTCCTTTCCTTCCTTAGTCTCATCTCTTCCTCATTTTGCTTCTCCGCTTTTTGCCTCCTACTCCTTCTTTCCCTCTTATCCTTGCCCTTCCTTAGTCCCTTATTCATCGTCATTCTCCTTTTTCCCTCCTAATCCTTCTCTCCCGTCCTAGTTTATTCTTTCTTTCAAACTCCTTTTTCTCCCTTCCTTCTTCTCTTCTTCCTCTCTCCTCGGCCGTACATCCACTCATACTCTCCCTTTCCTATCGCACCTCTTCCTCCTCCTTCTCTCCTCCTCCCCTTTCGCCCCTATCTTTATTTCCTTATTCCCCTTTTTCCTATCCCACCTCTTCCTTCCTCATTCTCTCCCTCCCCCTTTTCACTCCTATCTTTATTTTCCTATTCCCCCTTCTTTCCCCCATCCCCTCGCTTTCTTCTTCCAAGTACTTGAATCAGTATCAATAAGGTGTGGCACCCCCTTGGCCCTACAGTGCCAAAAACTTCCACTCGGTTAGATCTTGCTCTTTGTATCACCAAAACATTTTCTTGGTATCTGGTGAATTAATTTTCTGTTTGTCATTTGGTCAGGTAATCTATCTATTCTGTCTATATTATATAGTATATATATTATATATATATATATATATATATATTATAGTATATATATATATTGTATATATATATATGTGTGTGTGTGTGTGTGTGTGTGTGTGTGTGTTGTGTGTGTGTGTGTGTGTGTGTGTGTGTGTGTGTGTGTGTGTGTGTGTGTGGTGTGTGTGTGTCTATGTGTACATATTATTTATGTGGTGTAATGTGCGTGCGGATGTATGTGTATATATGTGTATATGTATATATATATATATATATATATATATAAATATATATATATATATATATATATATATGTATGTATGTATGTATGTTATGTATTATGTATGTATTATCATTATTGAAATATACAATAATAATTACTAAAAAATAATAATGGCTAATAAAATAAAAATAAAATATGAGATAATTGAAAAACTGTAGCTCAGAGGCGCACTCGCAACAACACCGTGCAGTTGACTTCTCGAAAGCGACATGTCTTCTCGCCGTGAGATGGAGCTCGAGCAGGCAGTCGGGTTGCAGACGAGTTGCAATTGCTGGGGCGGGGACTGAACACGTGATCACGAGGGTCGGAGTCCAGTGCTCTGTGTACTTTATTGGCGTGGGAGTTGTGTGATGTGGAAATCTCCTATTTTGAATACGTCATGGCGATGGGGGTGGGTTTAGCGCGCGCGTGTTCGTGTTTGGGTTGTTGTTGTGTGTGTGTTTGTTGGTGGGTTTGTTTGTTTGTGTGTTGTTTTGTTGGTGTGTTTGTTTGTTTTGTGTGGTTTGTTGTTGTTGTTGTGTGTGTTGTGTTTGTTTGTGTGTGTTTTTGTTGGTGTGTGTGTTTGTTTGTGTGTGTGTTTGTGTGTTTGTTTTTGTGTGTGTGTGTGTGGTTGTTCGTGGTGTGTGTGTGTTTGTGTGTGGTTGTTGGTTGTGTGTGTGTTTGTTGTGTGTGTGTGTTTGTGTTGGTGTGTGTGGGTTGTTGGTGTGTGTGTTGTTGTTTTGTGTTGTGTGTTTGTTTGTTTGTATGTGTGTGTTTGTAGTGTGTGTGTGTTTGTTTGTGTGTGTGTTGTTGTTTGTTGTGTGTGGTTGTGTGTGTGCGTGTGTGTTTGTGTGTGTTGTGTTTGTTTTTGTGTGTGTTGTTGTGTGTGTGTGGTGTGTTTGTTTTGTGTGTGTGGTTTGTTTTGTGTGTGTGTTGTGTGTGTTGTGTGTTTGTTTGTGTGTGTGTGTGTGGGTGAGAGAGAGAGAAGTGTAATATGTATGTAATGTGGCATTCATGTGGTATGCACGTGCATGTGTAAATGCGTGGTGTGTGTGCTTATAAATATATATATATATAATATATATATTATTATATATATATATATATATATATATATATATATATATATGCATATATATATATGTGGTGTGTGTGTGTGTGTGTGTTGTTGTGGTGTGTGGTGTGTGTGTGTGTGTGTGTGTGTTGTGTGTGTGTGTGTGTTGTGTGTGCGCGCGTTGCGTGTGTGTGTGTGTATACAACATATACACACACACACACACTGTAATACTCATAACTCACGTTCACCTATAAATATATATATATATATATAATATATTTATTATATTATATATAATAGATATATATAATATGATATATATATATATATATATAGTATATTACTTCACATGCATGTCCACGCACACGCCGCCCTTCGCAGCTCCCCAGGGACCCTAACACTCGAGGATAAGCCTTCACGGACATCTCTTCACGTCCTAAAGTACCAGAAAGTGTGCCCTCTCGCCCCAGCTTCTACTGTTGCCAATACCTCATACTATATCATATATTGCCTTACCGCACATCCCGCTATAGGCTGACCCAACTATAATCAACATCCGCCTGAACACAGTACGCCTTAGCAACTAGTGACTGACCCACACCTATACGGACATCCTTACCCCACCCCTATAGCAACATCCGCGTTACCGTGCCAATAGCTCCACTATACAACTATAGTCTGAGCCCATGAGCCCTGATACAACATCGCTTACCGGCAAATGATAACACCCTATACAACTATTAGTGACCACACACTATACAACTATACTGACTCTAAACCGCCTACAACCCTATACACTATCTGACCCACACCCTATACTGCCTTACCTCCACATAGCACGCCCTATAACAACTATACTGACCCCGTCAACCCTATACAACTATACTGACCCACACCCTATACAACATCCCTTACCCACAGATACCCTAAACAGTAAACCATCCTTACCCACACCCTATATCAACATGCTTAACACCCTTACGCATGTGCACCTATACAACACCTTTACCCACATACAACATCCTTACCCGGCCTATACAACATCCTTACGACATCATACCGCTTAACAACCATACCTTAGCCATCCCACCACCCCTATACAACATCCTTACCCACAACCCTATACAACAATCCTTACCCACACACCCTATACCAAGCTATACTGACCCACAACCCCCTATATCAACATCCTTACCGCACACACCCTATACACACTATATACTGACCACACCCTATACAACTATAACTGACGCCACACCCTATACAAATCCTGTACCCTCACAAACTATACAACTATACTGACCCACACGTACCTTCCGCCAGCACCCACAGGAATGCGACATGTCTTCAGCCTTCCGCCCTGTGAAGTCTGTCTGTTTACACCGTCACGTCCTCTCACTCTTCCGCTCCTTTCTACCCACGTACACTATGCGGCTCCTTCAACATGCCACAACATGCCACGTATAACTTGAAGTATAGCTTGGGTCCCCCTGCGAGCGGACAGACAGACAGACAGATACAGACATCAGTGAGAGACAGCCAGACAGACAGACATCAGTGAGAGACAGACAGACAGACAGACAGCCAGACATCAGTGAGAGACAGCCAGACAGACAGACATCAGTGAGAGACAGACAGACAGCCAGACAGACAGACATCAGTGGGAGACAGACAGCCAGACAGACAGACAGACATCAGTGAGAGACAGCCAGACAGCCACCCACCTCATTGATCGCGGACTAGACCCTCTGCCCAACACCTGCACCGGTCTTCCCACAATAAACTGCAAACTGTGCAACAGGGACAACGAAGGGAAGGGCAAGAAAACACACGAATATGCCTGTTGAAGAACACATGTGTGGAATTCATGGTGAACAGAATACAACAGGGACAACGAAGGGAAGGGCAAGAAAACACACGAATATGCCCCATATTCGTGTGTTTTCCTTCCCTTCGTTGTTCCTGTTTAATCTGTTGTCAGCCATGAAATTCCACACTGCAAGCTGTGTACTCTGAGTCTGCTTCTCCAAACGCCAGACGACACACACACACACACACACACACACACACACACACACACACACACATATATATATATATATGTGTGTGTGGGTGTATGTATGTGTGTATGTATGCATGCATTATGTATATTTAGATAGATAGATAGATTTGTTAACAATAAAAATGATTATGGAAAAGATAATTGTAATGATAAAAGTAGCAGAGATATATCAAAATCATATTTATATGAGCGATTCATGTACACCGTGATAATTCTCCCACACTGAACTTTTAACTTTTATCGTCGAATCTTTTCTTTTTTATCTGAAGAGAATTAAAATCTTTCCTAATCATCACCAACATCAATTTCTGTCTCGGTAAAAAAAAAAAAAAAAAAAAAAAAAAAAAAAAAAAAAAAAAAAAACAGAAGTAGGATTCATTTCAAACGATAATTTTCTGATATCATCAAATATTAATTTTTTGATGTATAACCTGGATGAAATCAATGACTGACACATAAACATTAAACTTATAGTTTAAGCGAATATGATTGTTTATGCTATTGAAAGGAAGAGGAGGAAGAGGAGGATGGAAAGAAGAGGAAGAGGAGGATGGAAGGAAGAGGAAGAGGAGGATGGGAGGAGGGAGGAAAAGGAGGAATAGGAGTGGGAAAAGGAGAGGGAGGAAACGAGGTGGAAAGAGGGAGAAGAGGTGGAGAAAGATTAGAAGAAGGAGGATGTGAGGAGAAGGAAGGAGATAGAAAGAGGGAGAAGTGAAGAAGGAGGAAGAGGAAGGAGATAGAAAGAGGGAGAAGTGAAGAAGGAGGAAGGAAAGGAGAGAGAGGAGGGCGATGTTAGAGAAGGGAGAAGAGGTGGAGAGATGGGGAAGAGGAGGAGAAAGGTTAGAAGAAGGAAGAGGTGAGGGGAACGAGGGAGACAGAAAGAGGGAGAAGTGAAGAAGGAGGAAGGAAAAGGAGAGGGAGAAGGCGAGGTGGAAAGAGGGAGAAGAGGTAGAGAGATGGGGAAGAGGAGGAGAAAGATTAGAAGAAGGAGGTGAGGGGAAGGAGGGAGATAGAAAGAGGGAGAAGGGAAGAAGGAGGAAGAGGAAGGGGATAGAAAGAGGGAGAAGGGAAGAAGGAGATAGAGGGAGAAGGGAAGAAGAAGGAGATAGAAAGAGGGAGAAGTGAAGAAGGAGGGAGAGGAAGGAGACAGAAAGAGGGAGAAGTGAAGAAGGAGATAGAAAGAGGGAGAAGTGAAGAAGGAGGGAGAGGAAGGAGATAGAAAGAGGGAGAAGTGAAGAAGGAGATAGAAAGAGGGAGAAGTGAAGAAGAAGGAAGATACATTATCTGATAATTGCAAAGGACATACCAAGCTGCACAGATGCACACACGCGCAGTACTTATATCCGTACAAGGGGATTGTACAAAAATGTACTGACGTGTACAAGCAATCCATCACAGGTATTTTTTGGGGAGACTTCTGTAAATTGAAGAGTGGATATGTATTTTTTTTTATCTATTTTCTATTCAGGCTTGATTTTTGTGTCTTTTCTTTCTTTTCTTTCTCTTTTTGTTTCTTCCTCTCTATCTATTCCTTCCTTGTTTCTTGATTTCTATGTTCTTTTTATACGTTTTTCTTTTTATATTTTCTATTTAGGTTTGATTTTTTTGTTTTTTTTTTCTTTCTCTTTTTGTTTCTTCCTCTCTATCTATTCCTTCCTTGTTTCTTGAATTCTCTATTTTTTATATACGTTTTTCTTTTTATATTTTATATTTAGGTTTGATTTTTTGTGCCTTTTTTCTTTCTCTTTTTGTTTCTTCCTCTCTATCTATTCCTTCCTTGTTTCTTGATTTCTATGTTCTTTTTATACGTTTTTCTTTATTTATTTTCTGTTGAGGTTTGATTTTTTTGTTCCTTTTTTCTTTCTTTTTTTGTTTCTTCCTCTCTATCTATTCCTTCCTTGTTTCTTGATTTCTATGTTCTTTTTATACGTTTTCTTTATTTATTTTCTGTTGAGGTTTGGTGTTCGTAAGTTCTTTCGTTTTTTGTTTCTTCTCTATTTATTCCTTCCTTGTTTCTTGATTTCTTTATTCTTTTTATACGTTTTTCTTTATTTATTTTCTATTTAGGTTTGATTTTTTTGTTTTTCTTTTCTTTCTCTTTTTGTTTCTTCCTCTCTATCTATTCCTTAATTGTTTCTTGATTTCTTTGATCTTTTTATACGTTTTTCTTTATTTATTTTCTGTTGAGGTTTGGTTTTTGTGTTTTTCTTTCTTTTCTTTCTCTTTTTGTTTCTTCCTCTCTATCATTCTATTCTCTATCATTCCTTGTTTCTTGATTTCTATGTTCTTTTTATACGTTTTTCTTTATATATTTTCTATTCAGGCTTGATTTTTTTGTTTTTCTTTTCTTTCTCTTTCTGTTTCTTCCTCTCTATCTATTCCTTCCTTGTTTCTTGATTTCTCTGTTCTTTTTATACGTTTTTCTTGATTTATTTTCTGTTGAGGTTTGGTGTTCGTGAGTTCTTTCTTGTTTTGTTTCTTCCTCTCTATTTATTCCTTGATTGTCTCTTGATTTCTCTATTCTTTTTATACGTTTTTCTTTATATATTTTCTATTCAGGCTTGATTTTTTTTTGTGTTTTTTCTTTTCTTTCTCTTTTTGTTTCTTCCTCTCTATCTATTCCTTCCTTGTCTTGTTTCTTGTTTCTGTTCTTTTTATACGTTTTTCTTGATTTATTTTCTGTTGAGGTTTGGTGTTCGTGAGTTCTTTCTTGTTTTGTTTCTTCCTCTCTATTTATTCCTTGATTGTCTCTTGATTTCTCTATTCTTTTTTATACGTTTTTCTTTATATATTTTCTATTTCAGGCTTGATTTTGTGTTTTTTCTTTTCTTTCTCTTTTGTTTCTTCCTCTCTATCTATTCCTTCCTTGTTTCTTGATTTCTCTGTTCTTTTTATACGTTTTTCTTGATTTATTTTCTGTTGAGGTTTGGTGTTCGTGAGTTCTTTCTTGTTTTGTTTCTTCCTCTCTATTTATTCCTTGATTGTCTCTTGATTTCTCTATTCTTTTTATACGTTTTTCTTTATATATTTTCTATTCAGGCTTGATTTTTGTGTTTTTCTTTTCTTTCTCTTTTTGTTTCTTCCTCTCTATCTATTCCTTCCTTGTTTCTTGATTTCTATGTTCTTTTTATACGTTTTTCTTGATTTATTTTCTGTTGAGGTTTGGTGTTTGTGAGTTTTCTTTTTTTGTTTCTTTCTCTCTATCTATTCCTTCCTTGTTTCTTGATTTCTATGTTTATATTTATTTTCTGTTGAGGTTTGGTGTTCGTGAGTTGTTTCTTTTTTTGTTTCTTCCTCTCTATTTATTCCTTCCTTGTCTTGATTTCTCTGTTCTTTTTATACGTTTTTCTATATATATATTCTATTTAGGTTTGATTTTTTTTCTTCTTCTTCTTCCTCTCTATCTATTCCTTCCTTGTTTCTTGATTTCTATGTTCTTTTTATACGGTTTTCTTTATATATTTTCTATTTAGGTTTGATTTTTTGTTCCTTTTTTCTTTCTTTTTTTGTTTTTCATCCTCTCTATCTATTCCTTCCTTGTTTCTTGATTTCTATGTTTCTGTTTATTTTCTGTTGAGGTTTGGTGTTCGTGAGTTCTTTCTTGTTTTGTTTCTTCTTCTCTATTTATTGTTTAATTGTTTCTTGATTTCTCTGTTCTTTTTATACGTTTTTCTTTATATATTTTCTGTTCAGGCTTGATTTTTGTGTTCTTTCTTTTGTTTGTTTTGTTTGTTTTCTTCCTCTCTATTTATTCCTTCCTTGTCTTGATTTCTCTATTATTTGTATGTTTTTCTTTATATTTTTTAAATTCAGGTTTGATTCTGTGTTTTCTTTTCTTTTTTGTTGCTTCCTCTCTATTTATTCCTTAATTGCTTCTTGATTTCTCTGTTCTTATTATACGTTTTTCTTTATATATTTTCTATTCAGGCTTGATTTTTGTGTTTTTCTTTTCTTTCTCTTTTTGTTTCTTCCTCTCTATCTATTCCTTCCTTGATTCTTGATTTCTATGTTCTTTTTGTACGTTTTTCCTTTATATATTTTCTATTCAGGCTTGATTTTTGTGTTTTTGTTTGTTTGTTTGTTTCTTCCTCTCTATTTATTCCTTAATTGCTTCTTGATTTCTCTATAATTTTTATACGTTTTCCTTTATATATTTTCTATTTAGGTTTGATTTTTGTGTTTTTTTGTTTTGTTTTGTTTCTTCCTTTCTATCTATTCCTTCTTTGTATCTTGATTTCTTTATTATCTTTATATGTTTTTCTTTATATATTTTCTATTTAGGTTTGATTTTGTGTGTTCTTTTTTGTTTCTTACTCTCTATTTATTATCTAATTGTCTCTTGATTTCTCCATTCTTTTTATGTGTTTATATATATTCTTTATCTATTTGTCTGTCTATAATGTTATATATTTATCTACCGATATCTACCTGTTATTTATTATTATCATCATTATCATTTGTCTTTATATTTCTCTCTTTGTTAATCTCTTTATCTCCATTTATCTATATCTTAGCATTTGCTTCTTGATCTTTACGTACTTATGTTTATGTATGTTTATACTTTGCTATATCTGTCATTATGATTTTATTTTATTTGTCTATTCACATTTTCTCTAATCTAATAATGTCTACTCTTTCTTCTCAATTTCTTTGTCTGTTTTTTGGTCTAAATGTGTTCTACCCTTTTTTATTTATTTATTTTTTTATTATCTTTTTTACTTTTTCTCTGGCTCTTCTGGTTTCTGTTTGTCTGTCTGTCTGTCAGTCTCCCTCTCTCCCTCTCTCTTTTCCTTCTCTCTCCCTTCTCTCTCTCTCTCTCTCTCTCTATCTATCTCTATCTACTACTCCCGCTCTCTCTTCTTCTCTCTGTCTCCTCTCTCTGACTCCATATCTATTCTCCCCGTCCTCTCTTTGCTCTTCTCTCTCGTCTCTCTCCCTTCTCTCTCTCTCTTCTCCTCTCTCTCTCTCTCTCTCTCTCTCTCTCTCTCTCTGCTCTTCTTCTCTCCCTCTCTACTTCTCTTCTCTCTCTCTCTCTCTCTTTCCCTTCTCCTCTCCCTCCCTCTCTCTCTCTCTCTTTCCCTTCTCTCTCTCTATCTTTCCCTTCTCTCTCTCTCATCTCGCTCTTCTCTCCTCTCTCTCTCCTCTCTCTTCTCTCTCTCTCTTCTCTCTCTCTCTCGTCTCTCTCCTCTCTCTTCTCCTCTCTCCTCTTCTCTCTCCTCTTCCCCTCTCTCCTCGTCTCCCTCCCGTCTCTCTCTCAATCATCTACCCGTCCCTTACTCTCTTTCTCTCTCCTCTCTCTCTCTCTCTCTCTCTCCTCCTCTCTCGCATGCCCAGTCCTCCTCTCCTCCCGTCTCTAATCAGGCAGTCGATTCTCCCATTTGTTTGCTCCTGCGATACGATAACTGGTACCGATTCGTAAGCATGGACATCCGTCGTACCCGCTGTACTGCGCTGTGTCCTATCCGGTATATGGCCATCTCTCTCTCTCTCTCATGTCTGCTCTCTTCTCGTCTCTCGCTCTGCTCTCTTATTCCTCTCTCCCTCTCTCCCTCCTCTTCTCTCTCTCTCTTTCTATCGAGTCGAGTGTCTCATCTCTCTAAAGAATGAGGATCAGTGCCATCTGTTGCAAGATCGTAGGTTGAGCTTCTTCCTCGTCAGCTAGGTGGGTGCATCCCCAGGTCCATGAGTTCTCCGTGTGCTCAGTCAGGGCCGTTACCGTGTGTCATCTGTGCTATGCTGTCGCTCGAGACAGGTGGTGACAAGGTAGACATGTGGGATCGGTGCCTATCCCCGTGCTTCGCTATTCTCTCCGCACGTCTCCTCCACTCACTCTCCTCTCTCTCCCTCTCTCTCTCTCTCGTCGTTTCACGTCAGCATTCCGCGCCGTCCCGTGATCCACGTCTCGTCATCTCCTCGGCTCTCTTTCTTCTTTTTTCTTTTTTTTCTTTCTTCTTTCTCCTCTCTCCGTCTCTCTCTCTCTCTCCTCTCTCTCTCTCTCTCATCTCTCCTCTCTCTCTCTCTCTCTCTCTTCGTCTTCTCTCTTTCTCTCTCTCTCTCTCTTCCTCCTCTCTCCTCTCTCTCTCTCTTCCATACTCTCTTCCCTCCTCTCTCTGTTTTCTCTCCTCCTCTGTCTTTCTCTCTGTCTGGTCTTCCTGTCTGTCTCTCTCTCTCCGTCCTCGTCATCTCCTTCTCGTTCTCTCTCCATCCCTCCCTCTCCTTCCTCTCTCTCGGTACTCTGTTTGTCTCTCTCTTCTCCTCTCTCTCTTCCTCGTTCTCTCCTCTTCTCTCTCTCTTCTATTCTAATGCTATCTTCTAATCTTCTAATCTATCTCTATTATTCTATTATCTATCTATCCTTCTCTATCTCTCTTCCCCCCTCTCGCTCTCAGTCGTTTTTTTTTATATCTCTGCCAGCATTTGTATTCCTGTTTTCTTTATGGAAGAGAAAAAAAGACAAATCGCATGTATACTAGCCTTATCGAGAGAGGAAACGCCTTTCCATCCGCTGTTTGTCTTATATGGTCTCAAGCCACTTTTTAGGCGTGTGGGAAAACGCTTTGTCTTCCCCCGAGACAATAATA
>NW_020868915.1:692716-697538 GCF_003789085.1 Penaeus vannamei
TTATTTTCATTTCCATCTATCATGTTAATTATTGTTATAAATTTTATCATTATTTTTGCTTTTATTTCTATTATTATTTTCAGTACGCTCATTAATATGATTATGATTATCACTACTAATAATGTTATCATTCTGTTATCGCTGCCATTACTATCATTATCATTTCTATTGTTATCACAAATCTTATCACCACTATTACAATTACCCCTATTTTTCTATTTCCCTTATTTCTATTACTCCATGTTTGCTGTTATCATCTTTATCAATACTATTTTTATTATTCTATCATCATCTTATCATTCCATTATTATCATTATCATCAATAACGTTATCATCATCGTTATTACTATTGTCATTATTATCATTTTCAATACCATCATTTGCATATTATCATTATAGTCATCACCATTATAATACTTATTATAATTTCAGTTCTATTAATAAAAGCTTTCATGCAAAATATTAACCAATCTCTTCAGAAATATTAAAGGTAAATGTTCTTTAATATCGTTAAGTATATCAGATAATAACTAAACTAAGTATTTATATTTTATGTTTTATATTTTTATATATTTTTTAATATATTATTGAATATTTTATTTATATTATATTTTGTATTCTATATTTTATTCTCTTATATTTTAGTTATATTAGTATTATCATTATCATTATTTCTATCCTTAATAGCATTATGACTATTATCATAGCTATGATTATGATTATTATTATTATAATAATTTTTAGTGTTATTATTGTTATTCTTGTTACTGTTTTTCCAATACTATTCCGATTTATAATATTGTTTTTGTTGTTGTTATTGTTATATATGTTATCAATACTGTCATAAATGTCTCTTTATTCCTTTATTTCTTCTCTTTTACACAACATAATAGTAATGACGACTGTAATAAAAAAATACTCATTACAATCGAAATAATCCCCCCTCCCACCCACCCACTCCCCCTCCCACCCATTTCCCCACCCCCCTCCCCCTCCCCCCACCCATTTCCCCACCCCCTCCCTCTCCCCCCACCTCCCCCCCCCCAACCCAACCCCAGAATGGATTCGAGTGTCAAATACCCACATACCGATAGGCAGGTTCACATACAGATAATTCGAGTGTCAAATACCCACATAAGAGATCTGCGGGGTTCAACACGCAGAGAATACGCGTTGCTTGCTGGGGTTCAGACACGTTTAGCAGAAGAGTACAGAGGCTTGAGATGGAGAGCGCTTGCTTGCCTAATGCTATCTCGTTAAGGGCGCAGATCTGTGTTGTGAAAGAGAGGTGGGGAGAAGGTGGACGAAGAAGGAGGGAACGAAGAAGGGGGAGGAAGGGGTAGAGGGAAGAGGTGGAGGAGTGGGGAGGAGGTGGTAATGGAGAAGGTGGAGGAGTGGGGGGAGGAAGGAGAGGATGGAGAAGGTGGAGGAGTGGGGGAGGAAGGGGAAGAGGAAGGGTGGAGGAGTGGGGGAGGAAAGGAGGGAAGGGAAAGGGAAGAGTGGGGGAGAGGTGGGGAGGAAAGGTGGAGGATTGGGGAGGAAGGGGAAGAGGGAAAGGTGGAGGAGTGGGGGAAGGAGGTGGGGATGGGAAAGGTGGAGGAGTGAGGAAGAGGGGGTAGAGGGAAGAGGTGGAGAAGTGGGGGAGGGGGGTAGAGGGAAGAGGTGGAGGAGTGGGGGAGGAAGGGGAAGAAGGGAGGAGGGGTGGAGGGAAGAGGGAAGAGGTGGAGGAGTGGGGGAGAAGGAGGAAGGGGAAGAGGGAAGAGGTGGAGAAGTTGGGGAAGAAGGAGGGAGGAGAAGGTGGAGAGGGGGAGGAAAGGGAAGCGGGAAAGGTGGAGGAGTGGGGGAAGAAGGAGGAGGGGAAAGGTGGAGGAAGGGGGAAAGGGGAAGAGGGAAGAGGTGGAGAAGTGGGGGAAAGAAGGAGGGAAGGGGAAAGGTGGAGGAGTGGGGAAGGAAGGGGAAGAGGGAAGAGGTGGAGAAGTGGGGGAGGAGATGGGGATGGGAAAGGGAAGTGGTGAGGGTTGGGGGAGAGGGAGAAGGAAGGGAGATGGAGGAGGAAAGGAGAAGTAAGAGGGGGAGGTTGAGGGAGAGAGCAGAAGGAAGAGGAGATGGAAGAGGAAAGGAGAAGAAGAAATAGGGGGAGATTGAGGGAGAGGAGATGGAAGAGGAAAGGAGAAGAAGAAATAGGGGGAGATTGAGGGAGAGGAGAGGGAAGAGGAAAGGAGAAGAAAGAGGAAGAGGTTGAGGGAAAGGAGAAGGAAGAGGAGCTAGAGGAGGACAGGAGAAGAAGATTGAGGATGAGGTCGAGGGAGAGGAAAAGGACTAGGAGATGTAGGAGGAAAGGAGAAGAAGAAAGAGGAGAAGCTTGAGGGAGAGGAAGAAGGAAAGTGGAGAAGGAAAGGGAATGGTAGAGGAACGGAAGACGGGAGAGATAAGGAAGTGGAGGAGGAAGGGGCGATGAAGAAGGGAGAAGAGAGAAGAGGTTTAGAAAGAGAGAGAGAAGAAAGTGGAGGATTAAAGAGGAAAAACGGGAGAAGGAGTATGAGCGGGGATAATAAGTAGACGGAGTTGGGTGAAGGGGGAGGAAGTAAAAGAGGGAAGAAAGAGGAGGAGGAGAAGAAGGAAGAGAGGAGGTGGAGGATAATTATGAAAGAGGAGGAAAGGGAGAAGGGGGGACAGATGAGGGAATAACTGAAGAATGGATGATAGAGAGAGAAAGGGGGAAGGAATGAAAGGAGTAGGAGAAGAAAGGAATAAAAGAAGCAAAAAAAAAAGTGCAGAAATAAGTAGACAGGACGAAAGTGAGGAATTAAAAGGAAGAAAGGAGAAAGAGAAAGGGAAGAGGAATAAGAGAAGAAGGAGAACGGTAGAGGAAGAGTAAAGGCAGGAGGAGATAAAGATAAGAGATAAATAGAGGAACGAATGACCGTAGGAGGAGAAACAGAGCAAGAAACGGAAAAAAATGGAAAAAGGAGATGGGGAAAGAAGGAAGAAAAACGAAAAACAGAAAGAAAATGGAATAGAAAGAAGAGTAAAAAGAAGAAAGAGAAGAAAGAAAAAGAAGAAAAGAAGTGGAACGAAAATTGAGAGATAAGACAAGGAGATGGAGGATGAACAATAAATAAAAAGCGAAGAAAGGATGGAGGTGTATTACGAAGAAGGAAAAACGACGAAGGAGAATAATCATCGAGAAATATTAACGCGCTCGGATAATCGGATAAGTTTTGAAACTCGTTAGGCGATAGGAAATAGGATTATATATATATATATATATATATATATATATATATATATATATATATATATATATATATATATATATATATATCTGAGTGTGTGTGTGTGTGTGTGTGTGTGTGTGTGTGTGTGTGTGTGTGTTGTGTGTGTGTGTGTGTGTGTGCGTGTGTGTATGTGTGTGTGTTTGTGTTTGTGGTTGTGTTGTTTTATTTGTGTGTGTGTGTGTTTTTATTTGTGTGTGCGTGGGGGGGGTCTCTGTGTCTGTGTATGTGCATGTGATTTTCAAAGCCATACAATTCCTTTGTCTGTCACAAACACGTACAAAAAGAGAGATATACATACCAACAAAACAACACACCCACACACACACAAACCCCCCCCAAAAAAAAAAAAAAAAAAAAAAAAAGACGAAAAAAAACACAACACAAAAAAAAAGGAATAGAAAGGGGAGCCCAAAACGAGAAGCCAGAGACAAAAGCACGCATAATGGGAACAAACTCGACCCCCATTAATGCTGCGTTCATCCCCCGTAGACAGAGGGTTGCCCAGACCCCGTATAAATGGTCCGATGGCGATGCACGCGCTGATAAAGAGGGCAATAATAAGATAATGCGATAAAGAGGATGATAAGGGTGTACTAAAACCTTTCCTGGAGGCATCAAAGGGAGGGAGTGGGGGGGGAAGGTGGGAGGGATGAGGGAGGGGGTGGGGAAGGTGGGAGGGAGCGGGAGGGGAGGGTAAGAGAGGGGGATGGGTGGGAGTGGGAGGGGGGGGGAGGGGAGGAAGAGAAAGGGGAAGGGAAGTGAGAGGGAGGGGGGATGAGAGGAAAAAGGGAGGGGGGAGGGGAGGTAGAGAAAGGGGGAAGGGTGTGGGAGTGGGAGGGGGGAGGGGAAGAAGAGAAAGGTGGAAGACTGTAGGAGAGGGAAGGGGGAGGAGGAAAAGAAAGGGGAAGGGAGGGGGATTGGGAGGGAAGGGGAGGAAGAGAGAGAGAGAGAGAGAGAGGGAAGAGAGAGGGATAGGGGAGGAGGGAAAGACGATGAGGGATTCAGAAAGAGGTGGGGGGAGAGGAGGGGGGGCAAGGGAGAGGGGGAGGGAAGTGTAGTGAGAAAGGGTCTTAATTTCTCTTTGAAGTTATGGGATATTTAAATGGGTCTTTTGTTACTCTCTCTAGCTATCTGTCTGTCACTCTGTCTGTCTCTCTCTGTCTCTCTCTCTCTCTCTCTCTCTCTCTCTCCTCATCTCTCTCTCTCCTCTCTTCTCTCTCTCTCTCTCTCTCTCTCTTTCTCTCTCTTCTCTCTCTCTTCTCTCTCTCTCTCTCTCTCTCTCTCTCTCTCTCTCTCTCTCTCTCTCTCTCTCTCTCTCTTCTTCTCTCTCTATCTCTCGCTCTCTCTCTTCTCTCTCTCACTCTCTCTCTCTCTCTCTCTCTCTCTCTCTTACTCTTCTCATCTCTCATTCTCTTCTCTCTCTCATTCTCTCCTCCCTTCCTCCGTTCTCTCTCCTTCTTCACTCTCTCTCTCTTCTCTGCACTCGCTTTATTCGTCACTCTTTTTCTCGTCGTTTTCTTCTCTTATCACCTTCTCCGTCTCAT
>NW_020868915.1:701059-703559 GCF_003789085.1 Penaeus vannamei
AGAGAAAAAAGAGGAAAAGAGAGAAGAGGAGCAAGAGACTGAAGAGAGAGAGAAAGAGAGAAGAGAAAGATAGCAAGGGAGAAAAGGTGAAGAGAGAGATAGAGAGTAGAGAGAGAGACCGGATGAAAATACGGAGAGACGGAGATAAATAGCGGGTGTAAGATTGAAAGAGACTAATAGATAAAATAAAAGGATAAATATAGGAAGGGGAGAGAGATACAATAGAGAGTATAAATACATAAAGAGGGAAAGTAACAATATAGCTCTGCAAATGTGCATTATCTAAGGAGAATTAGTGTGCGAAAGTTTATGAATGATAATATTCACCAATTTACTTCTCTATTATTTCTTCTATTAATAGGTTTGATATAAGTAATGCGCAAAATAATAGACGATATCCAGAAGCTTGTATTTTATAATAATAATTGAATTATTTAGGTAAAGGCTAAAAAATAAAAAAAAACCCGATCATTAAACAATAGCTATAAGACTTTTTAAATCATTAATTAACAATTAACCAATTAAAGACGCAAAAAAACAAAGTACAAAAATCAAAAGTAAAAAAAATCAGAGCTTCAAAACAACACAAAACACGAGCAGATATTATTGCAGACAAACACACGCCCACACTTCCAAGCACAACACATGGCCTAATACACAAATAATATGATATTGCAAACCCAATACTGATTGCACTGATCAAGCAGAAGGAAAAGAATCCTTTAATGTGAGTCTGACAACTGAAAAATTATAGGGATAATGATGATGATAATGACAACGGTAATAATAATGATGATAATTAAAATGATAATGATGATGTTAATCATAATGATGATGATAATGAAAATAAGGATAATGGCAATGGTAAATAGTAATGATAACAGTAATAATAATGAGAATGATCATGATAATGTTAATTACAATGACTGGTATAAGGAAAACAACAGTAATTTACCCAAAAATTCGATTATAGAATATATTGTATTATGCGTGTTGCTAAAAGTGTATACAACCTAGTGCCCCGCCAGCGTTCGCGACGCGTTCGCCTAACCGCAGCCGGCAGCGTACTGGATCCACTTCCACCTGAGGCATCCTGGCTTCAGCGGCGGCGCTGCGGCCACGGAGCGCCAGCGGCACCTGCGCCGAACGCTCTCGGGCGAGGAGGCGCTTTGCTCGCCACGGGATCGGGTGGACCAGCAGGTGGGGCTCACGCGCCCACGTGCGCGCAGGTGTGTGTATATGTATATATATATATATATATATATATATATATATATATATATATATATATATATATATATATATATATATATATATATATATATATATATATATATATATATATATATATATATATATAATATATATATATATATATATACCATATTTATAACTATATATATCTTTTGTATACATTGTGTATATGTATATATATAATGTATATATACGTCCATATATATGATATATATAATATATATATATATATATATATATATATATATATATATATATATATATATATATATATATATATATATGTATATGTATATATATATATATATATATATAATATATATATATATATATATATATATATATATATATTATATATATATATATATATATAATATAGTATATATATATATATATATATATATATTATATATATATATATATATATATATATATATATATGTATATATATATATATATATATATATATATATATATATATATATATATATATATATATATATATATATATATATATATATATATATATATATATATATATATATATATAGTATATATATATATATATATATATGTGTCTGTCTGTATGTGTGTGTGTGTGTAGATAGATAGAGATAAATAGATAGAAAGATAGATCGATAGATATTTAGTTACACACACATACTTACATACATTCATAATAACATACATAATATATAATATATATATATATATATATATATATATATATATATATATATATATATATATATATATATAAATAGGGAAAGAGAGAGAGACAGACAGACAGACAGAGAGATAGAGACAGGGAGAGGGAGAGAGACGAACAGTGACATAGAGATAGACTCAGAGACACAGAATACCAGAAATAGAGACAGAGAGAGAGAAAGCGCGACGAAGAGAGACGCGGAGACGGGCAGGAGAGTCAAACCGAAACCTCCCCGCTGAGAATCCTCCTTGCAGATTAACTTTGCTGCTAAACACTGCGGGAGTTTCTCATTAGATCCGAGATTCGTTCACGGTATATTCCATTACCCGTTTTCGACATAGGCGAAGGTAATGGCGATACACAGACAGACAGACAGAGAGAGAGAGAGAACACACAAAAAAATAAAGAGATAGAAAGTTCCAAAGGTTATCACGAACACGGGGAGGAAAACCCACACATAAAGAAGATGAGAACATTAAGATTCAAATGCTATGCAAAAGAAACCGTCGACCCCATAGAGAACGCGGCTGTACCGGG
>NW_020868915.1:716059-721059 GCF_003789085.1 Penaeus vannamei
ATTATATATATTATGTATATATGTATATAATATATATATATATATATATATATATATATATATATATATATATATATTATATATATATATATATATATATATGGGTCTGAGAACAGCTGAAGTCTATGCCTTTCATATACCGTATTATCGGTGTTAGTCTCTCGTAGTGACTGAACAACCAAAGGGAATAAACCCTAAAGAGGAGTCGTTTTGGCTTCCCTTTATGACGTCACTTATGGGGAAGGTGTCGTGCTTGTCTTCCATGGCGTTCTTGCCGATCTGGGGGGGGGGGTGTTGCTAGGGGGGGGGGGGGCGTTGCGAGGGTGGATGGTGGGTGGGGGGTCCTTAGTCACTCGTGAGCGACAGATGTTGCAAATTGGGATAGTGATGATGATAGTAAAAATGGTGATGGTAAGGATACACACGCACACACACACACACACACAAATACACATACACACACACATACACACACACAAATACACATACACACACACACACACAAATACACACACACACACAATTACACACACATACATATATATAAATGTTTGTGTGTGTGTGTGTTGTGTGTATGTGTGTGTGTATGTGTTGTGTGACTGTGTGTGTGTATTTGCGTATGTGTGTGTGTGTGTGTGTGCGTTTATCTGAGTTTCTCCATCAACCCACTTTATTCACCATTCGGCTTTCATCTCTTTTCTCATTTTCTCTCTGTCATCCTTATTTTCCTTTCACCTGTTCTCTTCCCACTTTTCACGCCGTTGCCCTTCCACCCCGTGTTTCTGTTTGGTTTAATTTTTCTTCGTTTCATTTTCATTTTCTTTTTTTTCTTTTTCTTTCTTTCTATTTTCCCCTTTTCTTATCTTTCTTTTCTTCTTTGTCTTTTTTTCTTTATTTTCTTTCTTTTTTTTCCTCTTTTTTCTTTTTTTCTATTTCTATTGCTATTTCTTTTTCTTTTTCTCTTTCTTTTCTTTTCTTTTCTTTCGTTCACTTCCTAGCGGTGAGATGGAGTGGTGTTGCTTAAGCGTTGAAATTTTATTTACGTTTGTATAGATTTCATGATTTTTTTTTAATCTTGTCACCCCTTAAAAAAATATTTATACAGGTAATCGCATCAATTAAGTGGTAGGTTTATAAGACTTATATAAACTAAAGACTTTTATAATGTTTCGAATGTCTGCCTTTTAATAAACTTTATTACACAGAAAGATGGAATGCTAATCTATCTAAATAATTCTTAATAGTGGCTTATTATAATCGATTGTGTTTATTATCAAAATATAAACTTTATCTAAAAGAATGATAACCAAAAAATAGATAAATAGATGAAATAAAATGAAATAAGAAAAAGGTAAATCTAACATGCAGAATATCAACAACATAAAAGAAGAAGAAAGACATAAAAAACCCAAAAAAGAGAAGAGAAGAACAGAGATAAAAGAAAGAGAAAGAGAGAAAAACTATTAACTCTTCAAAATTCCACAGTTTCGCTCATTTGAGACGAAATATGGAAACAAAAAGAGGAAGTTTTTGAGTAATTATCTAATTTGGTTCAACGCTTGGCTGGACTGGATCAAGCATACGTCAGAGATTTTCGACTAATTAAAAGAGTCAAGGTTGGCTGCCTACTAAGAGGGGTTTCTCACCTGGGTTTGTGGTGGGGCGCATTTTTGCTTTTTTTTTCGAAAAGCTTTGGTATTTATTTATTTTTGTATATATATATATATATAGTATATATATATATATATATATATATATATATATATATATATATATATATATATTATATATATATATATATATATTACATATATATATATATATATATATATATATATATATATATATATATATATATATATATATATATATATATATATATACATATATATATATATATATATATATATATATATATATATATATATATATATATATATATATATATATGTATATATTTTTTTTTTTTATTGTTTAATTTTATCATCCTCATTGTAATTCTTACTATCTGTCCTACTGTTATCATTCTCTTTTCCATCATCAATATTTCCCTTTCTGTTTCTCTTCTCCTTCCCCGTCTATCTCCATTTTTTTTATACCTCTCCTTTTCCTCCTCCCTCCCCTCCTTCCTCCCTTTCTCTCTTTTTCCTTCTCTTTCGTCTTCATCCCTTCTCTCTTCTCCCTTCACTTTCGTCTTCTTCCCTTCTCTCTTCTTCCTTCTCTGTCGTCTTCTTCCCACTCTCTCGCTTCTCATCCTCTTCTTCCTCTTCACAGCCTCCTCTTCCTCCACCCTCTTCCTTTATCCTTTTTTTTCCTTCCTCTTACCTCTTCCTCCTCCCTCCTTCCCCTTCTTCCTCCCTCCCCCTCTTCCTCTTCCCTTCCCCCACTTCCGGTTTCCATTATTCATCAGTATTAGTAACCTTATCACCCCTTTTACTACATTCATGATTCTTATCGTTATCAATACTAGTAAAGTTGTAGTTATCGTTAGTGTTGTCATCATCACCAACATCATAAGATATGAACTCTGTTCATGTTGACAAATGTAGAAAAGATATGAATGAGAATGAACATCTTAGCAATACGAGAGATGTATTTGGCCAATTTTGATTATTATAATTACATTGTTATTATCATTATCTTCGTAAATACATAATAAAATTTGTTATCATTGTTATTATCATTACCGTATCTGTCATTATGTTTCTACAAGTAGTTTTCGCAATAGTAGCTAAAGTAGCATTATAGGAGAAGCTTTCACTCTAGTATTATTACTATCCTTAACTTTATAGATATTATTAATATCCTTATCATCATTCTTTGTAATATTTTCATAGAAGCAAAATTCATCACCATCATCAGTGCTACAATGACTACAGTCATCATACTCAATTCATCATCTTTATAAGGTTCATTATCCCTATGAATATCATCGCAAAATCATACTAATATCAACCTAAAATGATAATGAATCAAGCCAGTCAATTATAATCATTAATAACCCGGCCCCCCAATGAAAAAAAAAAGGAATTTCTCAAAAGTTACCTCTCAAAATAGACTTACATAAGGCACAATTTAACAAAACATTTTCCCGACTCCCTATCCCCCTCCTAAACGAAAAGAAAAAAATAAACAATCTTTATATCTGAAATTCCTGAAGAGTAATGCATAATTTCATATCGTTTCGTGTGGGTGCAATTACTCACGATTTTTCACTACAAATTGCACATATATTAAGACCAAAAAGGCAAAAAAAAAAAAAAAAAAAAAAAACATTAACCCATAATCATTTTTATGTAACCCATTCATCCTATAATTTGTTCCCTTTAGTGAGAAAAAAAAGAAGAATAAAGATTAAGAGTATGGTCAGAGAATATTCTTTTATTGATTGAGTTTAATTGATTCTTTCCCCATTCTTTCTTCTTGTTAAAAGCGTAACTCGAAGGAATTTATTAGCTATGTTCTTTTTAAGCTTCTTCCACTTCCACTTTCCCACTTATATAGAGATAGATAGATAGAGAGAGAGAGAGAGAGAGAGAGAGAGAGAGAGAGAGAGAGAGAGAGAGAGAGAGAGAAAGAGAAAGAGAAAGAGAAAGAGAAAGAGAAAGAGAGAGAAAGGGAAAGAGAAAGAGAAAGAGAGAGAGAGAGAGAGAAGAGAGAGAAGAGAGAGAGAGAGAGAGAGAGAGAGAGTGAGAGGACAGACAGACAGACAGACAGACAGACAACAGACAAACAACAGACAGACAAACAAATAAACAGACAGAGACAGAGGGACAGATAGGTAGGAAGTTAAATATATATAGATTGATTGATAGACAGATAGATAGGCCGGTATATAGATAGGCCAATAGACATAAAGACAGATAGGTAGATACACATTAGCACTTATACGTCAGACGTTGATCTTAATTCTATAGTTTATAACACAAACAACAAAAATATAACGAAATAAGGTGCAAGATTATATGATCGAGGGGGGCGGGCCAGGGTATTGGGGAGAGAGAGGGGGGGAGGGAGGGAGGGAGGGAGAGAGAGAGAGAGAGAGAGAGAGAGAGAGAGAGAGAGAGAGAGAGAGAGAGAGAGAGAGAGAGAGAGAGAGAGAGAGAGAGAGAGAGAGAGAGAGACAGACAGACAGACAGACAGACAGACAAACAGACAGACGGAGACAGAGAGAGGGGCAGACAACAGACAGACGAAGATAGATGAAGAACAAGAGACAGACAATAGACTAACCGACACACATAACAGCCATACACAAAAAATATAGATAGAGATAGACAAATACCTATCTAGCAATTATATATAAATAGCGAGAACAAAAGAAAGCAAAAAGGAAAGTAAAGAAAGTGAAGAACATTTAACACATAGAGCAAGAGAAAGAGAAAGAAGAAAAGCCGAGAGAGAACGGGAGGAAGAGAGGGTCCGCAGGGATGGGGAGCTTTTCCCAGACGCAAGAAATGGCCGGTTACCGTTTCACCTCTACATGGTGTAATTGGCTTGATTCATACCTCAGATAATCTCCGTAATTAGGGAGATGCTGGACGATAAATTAGATAACACTGAGGATGGTGAAAGTAGGGGNGCGTCTTTCACTTCCACTTTCTCACTTATATAGAGATAGATAGATAGATAGATAGATAGAGAGAAATAAAGAGATGAAGAGAGAGAGAGAGAGACGGAGCAGAGAGAGAGAAGAGAGAGAGAGAGAGATCGAGATGAGAGAGAGGAGATGAGAGAGTGGAGAGAGATGAGAGAGAGAGAGTAGAGAGAGAGAGAGAGAGGAGAGAGAGTGAGGAGAGAGAGAGACGAGAGAGAGAGAGAGAGAGAGAGAGAGAAAGAGAAAGAAAGAGAAATAAAAAAAAGATAGGTATACACATATACAGATATAGATATATAGACAGACATAGATATAAATATATTGTTATATGTATGTGTGTGTGAGAGAGAAGAGTGAGACAGACAGACAGACAGACAGAGACATAAAGACAGATAGGTAGATA
>NW_020868915.1:723559-726059 GCF_003789085.1 Penaeus vannamei
TATTATTATTGGCTTTTTTGAGTGTTTTTTTTTTCTTCCCCTTTTTTCCCCTTTTTCTGTTGTTCATTTTCGCTTTATCAATTTATTATTTTTTATCTATTCTACACGCGTTCCTGCACCGGGGTTCTCGCCTGGCTCTTATTTATTTATTTATTTATTTTCTGGTTTTTTTTGGAATTTTGTGTGTGTGTGTTTTGTGTTTTTTGTCTGTGCCTTTGCGTTTTTTTTGTTTTTTTTTTGGGGGGGGGTTGTGTGTGTGTGTGTGTTTTTTCTATCTTTTTTTTCTTCTTCTTTTTCCCTTTCTTTCTGTTATTCATTTCTCTTTATCAATGTATTATTTTTTATCTATTCTACACGCGTTCCTGCACCGGAGTTCTCGCCTGGCTCTTATTTATTTATTTATTTATTTTCTGATTTTTGGAATTTTGTGTATGTGTGCCTTTGCGTTTTCTTTCTTATTTTTGGCTTTTTTGTAAGTCTCTCTCTTCTCTCTCTCTCTCTCTCTCTCTCTCTCTCTCTCTCTCTCTCTCTCTCTCTCTCTCTCTCTCTCTCTCTCTCTCCTCTCTCTCTCTCTCTCTCTCTCTCTTCTCTTCTTCTTCTTCTTCTTCTTCTTCTTCCCCTTTCTTTCTTTGTTCATTTTGTCTTTATCAATTTATTATTTTTTTATCTCTACACGCTTTCCTGCGCCGGGTTCTCGCCTGTATTTTTCTGTGTTTTTTTTTGTTTTTTAATAACAATCATGATTAATAATAATAACAAATGATGATAATGATATAATAACAATATAATGATAATAATAATAACAATAATGATAATAATAATAACAATAATAATAATGATAATAATAATAATAATATTAATAATAATTAATAATGATAATAAAATGATAATAATAAATGAGAATAATAACGATAATAACAACAAGATCAAAACCTTATCTATGTTCTTTATATTTTTCTTTTTTTCCTTTCTTTTTTTGTTCATTTCTCTTTACTTTTTTCTATTCTATACGCCTGGATTATCGCTTTCCATTTTTTTTCTTTTTTCTTTTTTTTTTTTTTTTTGTGTGTGTGCTTTTTTTTTTTTCTTTTTTTATGCACCAGGTTCTCGCCTGTCCGTTATTTATTTATTTATTGTGATTATTTTTTTGGTGTTCTTATTTTTGTCTTTGTGCGTGTATGTGTGCCTTTCCGTTTTTTTTTTTTTTCTTTCTTTTTCTTTTTTAGTCTTGTGTGTGTGTATGTGTGTGTGTGTGTTGTATGTGTTGTGTGTGTGTGTGTGTGTGTGTGTGTGTGTGTGTGTGTGTGTGTGTGTGTGTGTGTGTGTGTGTGTGTGTGTGTGTGTGTGTGTGTGTTTTCTCTTTTTCTTTTTCCCATTTATTTATGTTGTTCATTTTCTCATCATCAATTTATTATTATCCTTTGAATTTTTCTACACGCGCCTGGTTTTCTCCCTTTTTCGTTTTTTTTTTTTTATTCTTATTCTTATTTTTGTCTGTATTTTTTCTTTTATCTTTTTTCTTCCCTTTCTTTCTTTTCTTGCATTTTTCATCTTTATCTATTATCCTTTTTTTCTTTATTTACTTATTCTACACGTTTCCAAGCCTTGATTCTCTCCTTTACGTTCTTGTTTTTTTTTCTATTGTTTTACTCTTATTTTTTCCCATTTTTCCCTCTTCTTTTTCATTTTTGTTGTTGTTTTCCTCTCTTTTTTCTTTTCTTTCTGTTGTGTTGCACTTTTTGCTTTATCTATTTATTATCATTTTTAGCATTTGTTCATTCTCACATTTATTGTTATTATATATATTTTTCTTTTTCTTTTTTTTCTTTTTGTATTCCTTCTGTTGCGTTGCACTTTTCCTCTGTTTATCGATTTACATATTTATCTATCCTAAACGCGTTATTGCGATTTTCTTCTCGTCTTTTCGTTGTTTTTTTTTTCTTATTTTTTTTTCTATCGTTTTCTTCTTCTCCTTCTTCTTCTTCTTCTTCTTCTTCTTCTTCCTCTTGTTTTGCTTTATTTCTTTTGTGTTCCACATTCCCTTCTATTCAACTATTTATCTATTTATTTATTTGTTTATTGCACATGCGTTTCTTCACCTTGCATCTAATTTTTTCGTTTTTTTCATGTTTTGCGGGTCGTTTCTGCTGTGTTGCAAATTTCTTTCGTATCTATTTCTGCGTCTTGCCTCTCGTCTTTTCGTTTTTTTCCCGCTTTTGTTTCTTTCTTTTTTCTTTTCATTTTCTTTTTTTTCCTTGTTTTTCATTTCTTTCAGTCGTGTTGTACTTTTCTATCTTATTTGTTAGTTGCTTTTTTGTTTATTTATTCAATTATCCTGTACGCGTTTCTCCGACTTATTTCTTGCATTTTCGTTTTTTCCCTTTTTTCTTTTGTTTTTTGTCTTACTTTATCTTTTTTCATTTTTTTTCTTTCTTTTCTTACTTCATTTCTATTTTATTCCACTCTTCTTTCTATTTATTTATTCATTTATTTTACCTTC
>NW_020868915.1:742406-762406 GCF_003789085.1 Penaeus vannamei
TTGTCTTAAGTAAAAGTTTAAGAAAAGTTACTTGTCTAAATGAAAGTTTAAGAAAAGTTACTTGTCTTTAAGTGAAGAAAAGTTACTTGTCTTTAAGTGAAAGTTTAAAAAAGTTACTTGTCTTTAAGTGAAAGTTTAAGAAAAGTTACTTGTCTTTAAAGTGAAAGGAAAAGTTACTTGTCTTTAAGTGAAAGTTAGAAAAGTTACTTGTCTTTAAGTGTAAGAAAAGTTACTTGTCTTTAAGTGAAAAGAAAAAGTTACTTGTCTTTAAGAAAAGTTACTTGTCTTTAAGTGAAAGTTAGAAAAGTTAACCACTTGTCTTTAAGTGAAAGGTAAAGAAAAGTTACTTGTCTTTAAGTGAAAGTGAAAAGTTCTTGTCTTTAAGTGAAAGTTGAAAAGTTACTTGTCTTTAAGTGAAAGTAAGAAAGAGTTACTTGTCTTTAAGTGAAAGCAAGAAAAGTTTTGTCTTTAAGTGAAAGTGAAAGTTACTTGTCTTTAAGTGAAAGAAAAGTTACTTGTCTTTAAGTGAAAGTTGAAAAGTTTACTTGTCTTTTGAAAGGTAAAGAAAAGTTTCACTTGTCTTTAAGTGAAACTACTTGTCTTTAAGTTTACTTGTCTTCGCAGTTGAAAAGTTAGTTGTCTTTAAGTGAAAGTTCGGGAAAAGTCACTTGTCTTTAAGGGAAAGTTCAGGAAAAGTTACTTGTCTTTTAATAAGTGATAGTTCAAGAATAGTTACTTGTCTTTAAGTGAAAGATAAAGAAAAGTTACTTGTCTTATTACTCTTGGTACTTTTAACACGTCACTATCTTCAGAATCAGGATCAGTCTTTTATCTACAATATGAGTGCAGGAGAAGTTGCAAGGGAAGGTGCATCTCTCAGTCCTATTAAGGAATTCAACCGATTAACTTATCTATATCTTTATCTATCTTTATAAAAAATCAATTTAGTGCAATATAATCCCATACTTATGGCAATGTGAATGGGAACTGAAGTTATTTTCCTGTCATTATTACTATTCATCTCTATATTCATTTTCCTTGGGTGAATTGTCCATGTCAACTGATGTAACTGAAATGATGAATAAAAAAAAATCACGTGATTAATATGCCGAAAGAAATTCAGTGCATCACATAAGGTAAACGTTGGGAGAGTCAGGAATAAAAGATCAAAGTCGGTATAAATTGACTTTCTAACTATTTATCTCTCTATATATTTATTTATTTATCTGCCTATCTATTTAATTACTCATCCACTTGTTTATCTACTTGTTTTTCTAACTATCTATCTACCTTTTTTATTTTTTTGTCTATTTATTCATTCATCCACTTATTTATCTACTTGTTTATCTAACTATCTATCTACCTTTTTTATTTTTCTGTCTATTTATTCATTCATCCACTTTTTTTATCTACTTGTTTATCTAACTATCTATCTAACTTTTTTATTTTTCTATTTATTCATTCATCCACTTGTTTATCTATCTGTTTATCTACCTATCTATCTACCTTATTTATTTTTCTATCTATTTATCAATCAATCTACCTATCTATATAGGTATGTATCTTGTAATTGCTATCATCACTGCTAGTTTCAATACTATGATAAATATCAATAATACATAATTTCTAATGAGCGATCAGTATACCTGCGGTCTTTAACAAAGTGAAAGGGACACCGCTCTATCTTTTTATACATTTAAGCATACTTTTTTTCTGCGCGTCGTAGGACCCGAGGACGAACAAAGGCAGTCTTCTAAAAAAAAAAAAAAAAAAAAAAAAAAAAAAAACTGCCACCACCAACAAAAAACGTACCTCGTTCCCCAAATCATAACGGAACGTTGATCAGACGAACACACATCACTTCATTGCTATTTAGATATCATTATCATTAAGGATTCCTTAATTACTAGTACCAGAACCTCTGACGGTACTAACTCTCGTAATACCTTCAAAATAGGAAGGAAAACAAAGCTTCCCCGACAGTCCATCTGGCGGACGAATCCTCAACTATTCAAGGGATCCCGAAGCTAAACCCCAACCGCCGAAATAAAACACATTCAGCAAATCAGACGTATCAGATCAACACCTTAATAAAACGAACAATCTCCATATGGTTCACAACGGTAATAATAATGAGAACAACAATAACAAATCGATTAGCAGGTACGACCCTCGGCCATAAACCCACAACCTCTTTCCAGGCAATTAATTTCCATTTAATAGCCAAGGGGAAGTGTACCATTAAACGGTATAATGGGGCATTTTATACCCTACAAGCGGGAGGTGGAAGTATATGCAAAACATGGAACAAAAAGTGCGGAAGGTTACGCAGAAAGTAAAGGTTAACTTTATATATATAATATAATATATATATATAATATATATTATATATATTATATAATATGTAATATATATATATGTGTGTGTGTGTGTGTGTGTGTGTGTGTGTGTGTGTGTGTGTGTGTGCGCATGAATATATGTGTGTGTGTGTGTGTGGTGTTTGTGTGTTTGTGTGTGTGTGTGTGTGTGTGTATGTGTGTGTGTACGTGTATGTATGTATGTATATATATATATATATATATTATATATAATATATATATATATATATATGTATGTATGTATGTATACATTATTATATTTTAAGAAGAGGAAGTAAAAGAGGAAGAGAGGAGTGGAGGGAGAAGAGCAGAGGTGTGGCAAGTTAGGAGAGAGAACGAGAGCGGAAAGGAAGAGAAGACAGAAGAGAGAGAGAGATAGATAGATAGATAGAGAGAGAGAGAGAGAGAGAGAGAGAGAACGAGAAGAAAGAGGTGAGAAGTATACATATAGAGGAGAAAGAAAAAGAAAGGAAGAGAATGAGAGAAGAGAACAGAGGGTGAGAAATAATTCATTATTTAAAGATAGATAGTTTTGTACAGAGGATTAAAAGGTCAATACGGATAAAGTTTTTTTTTATTAATAACACTCCCCCCTGAAACTGAAATTTCCTAATTAAGTTTATTTTGTATTTTGTTCAAGTCCCTTTGTTCATTTTCAAGAGTATATTACATTAAGTGTTCAAAAAAAGAGAAAAAAAGTTTAATAATGTTAGTCGTTTATGCCAAATTTTCTTTCTTCTTTTCTAAATAAAATAAAGATATTTTTGCCTTTCTCGTGCCTATATATCTTCTCTCGGTCGAGTATTTTGTAGAAAAAGATAGATTCAAAGATACAACCAACAACCAACAAAATCACGTGGAATGAACAAACTGCAAATTGAAGTCATGTCCATCACCATCATGTATAGCACTACACTATCACTTGTAAAATCATCACTATCACAACCCTTGAGGTCACCATGATCCAAACTTACGTCATCACATTCACTATCTATCTCGTACACCCCCCCCCCCACCTCCTCACATCCGACTCGCTCCCAGATCTCTCTTCACTATCCCTCACTATCAGGAATCTCGTCACTATCAGCCAGGCACCATACTTAGTGATGCCATTGCGCTCTTGATATCACCATTGATCTTTCCCCTCCTTAGTATTCCACCATACACCCCTCTCCCCTATCTCTCCTTCACCATACCTCACTATCAGGAAACTCTTCACTATCAAGCAGACACCATATCCAACAAGCAAATGGCTCTCTCGATACCATAATCTACCTACTCCCCCACCCTCCCACCATACTCCTTACCATTTCCCCATTCTCCTCTCCCCCAATCTCTCTTCACCATCCCCCTTTTCCTCCCAAACTCCCTCCTCACCATCCTTCACTATCAGGAAACCCTTCACTATCAAGGAGGCAAACACCCAACCAAGCCTGCTCCCCCCCCCGCCTCCTTAACCCCCCTCAGCACTCCTCCTCACCATTCCCCCTCCCCCTAAGCACTCCCCTCACCATCCCCACTCCCCCCCTATCCCCAAACTCTTTCCTCACCATCCTCACTATCAGGAAACCCCCTTCACTATCAAGCAGGCACCATACCCAACCAAGTCTGCTCTCCCATCATCATCATCCCCCCCCTAAGCACTCCCTCCTCACCATTCCCCCCCCCCCCTAAGCACTCCTCCTCACCCATCCCCCCCACCCCCCCCATGCTCTCTCCTCACCATCCTCACTATCAGGAAACCCCTTCACTATCAAGCAGACACCATACCCAACCAAGCCATTGCACTCTCGATATCAGATCTATGCCCAGAGTTATGGAGGCATTGCATCGCGGGCCAGGTAAGGCAAACGGTTATCTTTCGGGGCATTACAGGTAGGTGGGTTGATAGCACTCTTTTCCCCCCATTTTCCTTCGTGCGTTTATGGCGGTGTGTTATCTCTCTCTTCTCTCTCTCTTTTTTTTTTTTTTTTTTTTTTTGCTTTCGGTTCTGTTTCGTGATTTTTGTTTTCTTTTGTTTGTGTGTGTGTGTTTTCCTTCGGAGTTTTTTTTATAATGTTTCTTTTCTCTGTCTGTCTGTCTATCTGTCTGTCTCTCTCGTCTTCTCTCTCTCTCTCTCTCTCTCTCTCTCTCTCTCTCTCTCTCTCTCTCTCTCTCTCTCTCTCTCTCTCTCTCCTCTCACTCGCTGTCCTCCCCTCTCTTTTCCCTCACCTTACCTATCTATCAGTCCATCTCTATCTATCTATCTCCCTACACACCCACCCTATCCCCATCCCCTCACCACCACCCTCCCCGACCATCACCCCCCCTCCCCCACCCCCTTCTCCCCGACCATCCCCCTTCTCCTCCCCACCCCCTGGTCCCCTTCACCCCCTAGCCCCCCCCCCCCGTCTCGAAGCCGCAATACAAGAACCGCACTCAGTGAAAGCTTAATGTCCGCTATACCCCGATAAGGCGTCCGATACACCGATAAGGCACACTCTCGATCGGCTCTTTCCTCGGCTGACGTGCATGGGTCGTAAGGCATAAAGAACGGCCGTAGAAGTCGGAACTGGGGCTCGACGCTGGTTCTCGGAGCCAATCAGAACCCCGCGTGGATCCCGGGGAGCGTTCTGATTGGTCGAGTCGATGTGCGGGGATCACGAGGTTAAAGGTTCTCCGATAAGGGTGAAGATGGAAGATGATGGAGGGAAAAAAGGAGAAAGAAGAAGAAGGAAAAAAGAGGAGGAGAAGAGAGAAAAACGATAGAGAGGGAATGTAGAGCTCAAAAGAACGGTGGATGGAGAAAATGATGATGATAAAACTATGAAAGGAAGGAAATACATTCAAACGAAAAGAAAAGAGTGCGAAAGAATAGGATGAAAGAAAAAGACACAGATGTGAATTAACAGAGGATGAACGAGGAATATAAAAAGGAAGATAAGAACAGAGAGAGGCACTTGTTATACGATATATCATTTATTTTCCTTATGTGTGATATCAAATTTCCGTTTATTATTGTTCATTTGACCTCTATTCCTATTACTAATTTCCTTTTGGATATCTTCATCATTTGCGAAATTATACTGGTTATTTCTTCAGCTGTTGTTCCTGTATTCTTGATGTTCTCTTGTGTTTTATCATTTCTTCTTCATTTCTCTTTTTTTGTTACTTTGTTTCTTTTAATTTTCCTTGTGCTTATTCTCCTTTCCGCTCTGTCTCTGCCTTGCCTCCTTCTTTTTATTCAGTTTATCCTGTTCCTCCCCCATCCACCCATTCCTCTCCACTCTCCCTCACTCCCCCCTTCCACTCTCACCCCCCCCCCCCCATCCGCTTATTTCTCTCTTTTCTGCTTTGTCTTGTCTTGGCTCCTTTTATCAGTTCCTATTATCCTATTCTTCCTCGTCTTTCTCTTTTTCACCTCTTCTCCTCGTTCCTCTTTTCCCTGTTCCTCCTCCTCTAGTTTCTTCTTTTCTTCCTTTTCTTTTTTTTTTTTCTTAGCCTTTTTTTTATCTCAAGCATCTTCGTCTATTCTTTCTTTCTCACCTTTTTTAACTCTCCTTCCGTTTTCCCATTCTTCTCTCCTAACCCACCGCCCCCTCACTCTCTCCTCTCTCTCCTCACCCTCGCCCACTCTTGGCACTTTCTTTCTCCCCTTGCCTACATTACCCTCCTTCTCCCCACCCTCATCCCCCCTACCCTCACTTCTTTCCCCCTCCCACCTCTACTAACACCACCCCCATCCACCCTCCTCTCACTTTCCCCTTCCACTCTCACCTCCCCCATCTACCCCTCCCTTCCACCCCTCCCCTTCCACCCGTCCCCTTCACCTCCCCCCACCCACTCTAACCTCCCCCATCCATCCCTTCTCACCCACTCTTCCCTCACTTCCCCCTCCACCACCTTCCTCTCCCCTCCCTACCCCCCCCCCCCCCGCAACCACTCTAACCTCCCTCTATCCACCTCCTCTTCCCTCACCTCCCCCATCCACCCCTTCTCAACCACTCCTTCCTCACTTCCCCCTCCCACCCACCTCCCCTCCACCTCCTTCCCTCCACCCACCTCCTCTCCCCTTACCTCCCCCATCCACCCCTTCTCCCACACCTTCCTCACTTCCTCGTCCCTTCCCACCTACCTCCCATCCACCCTCCCATCCAACACAAAAAAAATAACCCATGTCATTGTGTATTCAACATCAATAGCGGCTTCTTGGACCAGACAGCGCACAAGAGACCCTTAACAAACCCCTTTCATGCTTCCGTCGTTTCATCCAAACACGTTTCCACATAGGCTGAAAATCTTCCATAACTGATAGGAGCTTTCACCCTTGACCGTATGGTAAATGGGCTGTGGTTTTCTCGCAGTCTTTTGTTCGTATTGTTATTGTTATTATCGTTGTTTTTTATTGTCGTTGTCGTTGGTTGTTGTTATTGTTATTATTTATTATTATTTATTATTATATTATTATTATTATCATTATTAACATTTTATTATCATTACTATTATTATTATTATGATTATCATCATTATTATTGTTACTATTATTATTGTTATTATTATATTATTTTAGTCATTATTTAACTCATTATTGTCATCTTTATTATTGCCATTATTATCATAATCATCGTTATAATTATCATTACTATTATCATTATCATCCTCAATATTATTATTACTATCAAAATTGTTATCATTATCATTTTCACCAGTATTATTTTATCATTTTCATTATCATTGTTATCTTCATTATTATTGTAATACAATGTTATTAATATAATATGTACTGAAATTATTATCATCATTACCAACAGAAGGATTAGTAGCAGTAACACTATTAACAGTAGAAGTACCAGTAACAGTTACAAAAGTAGTTGTAGTAGCAGAAATAATTGTAATAATAACAGTAGCATTATTAATAATTTAATATGTAGCTGTTCGTATTGATATCAACATGAAATTAATGAGTTTATCGGATTTTTTTCTTTTTCCTTTGATGCTTGCTTTTGAAATCGACGTGGCTGTTGTTATTAATGTTATTATTGTTTGAATCATCATCATCGTCATCATCATCGGCAGCAACAGCTAAATAATTCATGTCAAAATAGTGTGCAAATCACAGCGTGATGGCAAATTCGCTTTTCAAATGATTTGCAATGAACGAGTTGAGTGATTAGGTGGATATACAATATGAAATAGATAGTAGTTATATGGTTATAAAATAAGAAAGGTACATAACTTCAAATCTAATACTGAATCATAGATAAAAATGCAAGGGTCAGTTGTGGGAACAAAAAACGATTAAAGGCGTTTAAACGTGAGCAAGATTTTTTGGCTCTTTCAACAACGGTAATTGCAAGTCCTTTTATCCAAACATTTACACCAAAATTCTATCTATCTATCTATCTCGCTATTCTCTCTGTCTCTTTCTTTCTCTTTCTCTCTCTCTCTCTCTTTCTCTCTCTCCTCTCTTTCTCTCTCTCTCTCTCTCTCTCTCTCTCTCTCTCTCTCTCTCTCTCTCTCTCTCTCCCTCTCTCTCTCTCTCCCCTCTCCCTCTCTCTCTCTCCTTCTCCCTCTCTCCTCTCTCCCTCTCTCTTTCTCCCCCCCACCTCCCTCATACACCCACCCACACAAACACACAAAACACCTCCCTACCTACCACCCACCCCAAACACACAAACAAACAAACCTACCCTCTACCCCCACCCACCCCCTACCCCTCCCCTCACAAACAAACAAACAAACAAACACACAACTCCCTCCCTAAGACACCCCCTCTCCACCTCATCCATCACTCTCGCAACCCACAAAGCCACTGTAGACTAAACACAGAAAGAAGTCCAGCACAACAATAGCACACCAGTCCCCTAATCCACTGTGTTGTAGTCACAGTGTCAAAGGGACGGCAAAGAGGGAGAGAATGCTTGAGTGATAACGATGAGGAGGAGGAGGATAAGAGTGATAGCGGTGTTTGTGATAACGGTATGGTATAATGGTAATAATACAAGTAATAGTGTAATATGATAATAAGTGATAATACTAATAATAGTAATAATATTGAGTGATAATACTAAAAATAGTGATAATACAATAATACTAATAATATTGATAATAATGATAAAAGTGATAATACAATTAATAGTGATAATACTAATAATAGTGATAATACTAATAACATTGATAATACTATTGATAGTGAATGGTGGTGATGATAGTAGAAATGATGATAACGATAACGATAAGAGTAATATTAACAATAATGATAATAATAATGAGAATAATAATGATAATGATAACAATAATAGTAATAACAATAAAGATAATACTAATAATAAACAATGATAATATATTAATGACAACATAATAAAGAATAATTATGAAAAATATGATATTCATAATAATGATAATAATAATGATAACAATGGTAATAATTATGGTAAACATGAGGACGATTAATAATCGTAATAATAATAAACAACAACAACAACAAAACAATAATAATGATGATAATAATAATAATAATAATAATAATAATAATAATAGTAGTAGTAGCAGTAATGATAATAATAGTAATAATGATAATAATGATAATAATACTAACAATTATGCTAGATAAAGAATATATCAATACCAATAATGAGAAAAATAATTAGAAGCACTGAGAGAGCGCATACCTCCGCCAAGGCAATAGGGTCACTGATGCAATATCACACTTGTGGAATTACATTAGAATCACCTCTTTTTCAAGTACACTCGTGACGTCCGTAAATATAATGAAAATAGTTACACCTATTGCCAATGCTCTAGCGGTAACATGCAATCCTTGAAAAATGATAATGATAAAAATATATAATGAAATAATAAAAAGAATAAATAATAAAAATAAACTGGTTAAAAATTTCATAAAAATCTATTCATAGATTTTTGAGTTATCCAACTACAACTAACAAACAAACTAACAAACTAACTAACCAAAAACAATTTTCTGAGGAGAAAAATATACTAATGATTATAATAATAATAATAATAACAATAATAATAATAATATCCATAGTGATAATTATTAAATTGAATTCTAGCAATAGCAAAAGTTAATTAAAGAATGTATAAAGGATAATAACATTAACAGTATGACAAATAACACAAGAAAGGTTAATGGTAACAATAAATGTTCTTGTTGCAGAAATATGCAATAAACGTGAATTAAAGTGCCATTGCATATAGCATGAAGAACGGCTTGAGTTTTGCGTAATGCCTGAAATGTTGCTTCACCTTCTTCTGTTTTACCTTTTTCTCTTCTTTATTCTCGGGTTTTTTTCTCATTCTTCTTCTTCTTTCTTTTTTTATTTTCTCATCTCTTTCTTTATTTCTTCTTTCTCTCCCTTCTTCCGTGTCTCCTCCTTCTGCATTACCTTTTCCTCTTCCTTATTCTTATTATCTCTTTCTGTTTCTTCTTCTTTTTCGTTTTTTTCCTCTTTTCCCTCTCCTCCTTTCTCTCCATTCTTCCCTGCCTCCTCCTCCTGTCCTTTCTTCTTTGCCTCTTATCCCATCTCCTTCTTCTTCCTCCTCCTGTCCCTCCTCATTACTCCCTTACTCTTCCTCCCCTTCCCTCTCCAATTCCTCTTCTCCTTTTTCTTTTTTCCCACTCCTCTTTCACTCCATTCTCATCATCTCATCATTATGATTATTATCATCATTATCCTCGTCATCATCATTATCACAAAGATAGAAAAAAGTGGAAATACATTTTTTTTTTACACATTCTCTTATTTTCATCAAATGAATTCCAGAAGCAGAAAGGACCTCTAGAAAACAAAGACCCAAATACCGAAGAAGAAGAAGAAGAAAAAGAAGAAAAATAGAAAGTAAAAAAAAAAAAAAAAAAGAAAAAAAAAATCTAAAATTCTATTTTTTTTACATTTGATTATTCTCTTTTATGCGAGACCTCACAATCATATTAGAAAAAAAAATAGAAAAAGAAAGACGCCAAAACTATCCAGCTTAATGAATTGCATGTGCCATTACGCTCTACGGAATCGCATGCAACAGAATCAGAATCGCATGCAACAAAAGCAAGTCCCAGATTTGTAGCAGGTTTGGGAACCACTTTTTTCCTCCAATTCAAGAAGTTCTAGGGTAATTACCGTTAATTACTGCAATGGGAGGTAATAAGGATCGGAATGGGAAAATGCAGGGGAGGTATTCCATGTGGAAGGATTTTTTTTTTTTCCTTTCATTCTCTGAATCGAAAAATGCGAAATAAGGTTTGGAATGAAAAAAATGTGGTTTGTGTCTCATTTCCTGTTTATTTGTTCTGTTGTCTGTCTCTCTTCTCTCTCTCTCTCTCTCTCTCTCTCTCTCTCTCTCTCTCTCTCTCTCTCTCTCTCTCTCTCTCTCTCTCTCTCTCTCTCTCTTCTCTCTTCTCTCTCTCTCATCTAATCTTACCCTTCCTTTGTCACGATAAACGTGTCAAAGTAAAAAAAAAAAAAAAAAAAAAAAAAAAAAAAAAAGTCTCTCTCTCTCTCTATCTATCTATCTTTTTACATTTCTCTCGTTACCATAGATAAGCATGAATAATAATAGTGAAGAAAACAGTAACGAAAATAAACCTAATGCTTGTTGCTTTATTACTACTGTCCTTAACATTATTATTTTGGGACTAACACATAACTACTCCTGTGCGCTGCTGTTATTACCACTACTACGATTACTGCTTCTACGATTGCTATTGCTACTATTACTGCTACTACTACTTCTAATACTACTTACTAAACTACCACTTCTTACTAACTACTACAACTTATACTACTGCTACCAGTGCTACTACCGGCATTACTATTACTACAACTACTACTACAACCACCACTTCTACTACAACTACTTCTACAACATTCTTAACAATAACAAGCAACACCTTACTGCAGACCGTGAAATTCTCTCTCATAACACTCGAGGGAATACAATCCCCTCCCCCTTCCCCTTCCCTCCCCTTCCCCCCTCCCCCCCCCACAATAAACACCTCAGCCTTCCCAATAACGTGTCGGTGATCACAAAACCCGTCACTGGCTTGTGAGATAAAGTCTTTTCCCTTCAAGATAAAGTCGTAAGTGTAAAATGACAGAGGGTGTGTTATGGCGTATCTGAAGGCCACACCAACCTTATTTTCCCCAGCTGATTCTCACCCCACCGCACTCTTATCCGTCATGCATAAGCGGTCATGCACAGCTATGAATCAGGCGGTTCTTGCGGTCGTGGGGTATCGGGCTCCGTTCATGAATGGTTTGTGTTTGTGGATTGCTTCGTTCACCTAAGGAGTTGATTTTGGGGCTGTCGATCTCAAGGGAATACCATGGCACTCTCTATCGTTTAAAAGACTTTAAAGGATAAAGTTATTTCGTTGTAAATTCCTCGTAATGTTAAATAATGTATCTTTTTATGAAAGGGGGATGGCAGGTGTTTATGTTCATGATAGAGAGTGACCTGTGTAAATTTCATAAATCAAAAGACATTTTCAATATTATTCGTGTTTAATTTGGTCCGTGTAATTCCCCTGAACAAGTGAACGTCTTAATAAAGAAGTCACTGTTCATCACCGTCACCACAAATAATGGTAATGATGACTAAAGGTGTATTTGAATTAATTACAAGAAAGATGAGCCTGTTAATGCACGCCTCTTGCATGATGGCAATTTCATGCACCTTCTAGAATGCTGAAATTGAACCAACCAATTCTGATAACGATGATAATAGTAATGATAACGAAAATGACAATTACGGATAGACAGATGAGCATACAAACCCAATGGAACAAATCCTGCTACTAATGCAGGGAGATGCAATAATGATATCAACAATTACGGAGATAAGAAAGAGAATTAAGCGATTCTGGAGAAGGATAATATGGCTGACCTCCGTTCCTCAGAATAGGATTTATATTTATATTCGTACCTCAAGATATCTAATGGAACAATAATATCCAAAGACCAAAGCGCGTGCGCATTCCCCAGGCAGTGTTCAGCGTGAACATATGATTTTCTTATGATTACTCTAATCTTAAAAATTCATATCATTATCTACGGTGAATTTCGTGATGAATTCCACGATGAATTTATTAATAGAAAATGCCAGTATAAATATTTAATAATTTATTTTCTTTCTTATATTTATATACGATGTTGCATGGTCTTGTCTTGCATGTATCTGTTTGTAGCTATATCCTTTATTCAATCAGCTTATGATAGTGAAGACAATAACTACTATAATGATCATAAATGAGAATAAGAGAAAGAAGCAGATATCAAATAAATCGCTATCAATAACAGTGAAAAGGACAATAAACTATGAAAAAATAAACTATAATGATAAACTGTATTGATATTGACCATTTTGTTTAATATTACGTTCATCATACGTTCACTATCCTCATAAAAAAGGCGTAAAGAATGTTCAAAATGTAGATCCAATGATATGTCATGTATATCTCTACTTTACAGAATCCAGTTTTTTGTTGTTGTTGTTTTCTTCTCATCTTCGGCTTTATCTTAATTAAAAACAATTTTTACTTCAAGTGAAATCGACACGCCACCAGAATGGTTATTTATTATCAATTTCTTATCTATCAAGTTGAGGAATATTTCGATAGCCAACGCTATGCTACAGTTTTTCTTTCTTTCTCTCTATTTTATATTTATTCTTTCTTTCGTCTTCCTTAGTTCAGTTTTCTATTTTTTAAAGATTTTTTCCCCATTCCCCTTTTTCTTTTCTTTCGCTTTTTTTTCTCCTGAATTTTTCATTACTCTACTTTTTTCTTATTTTTTCTTCTAACTCTTTACCTTCATTACTCCACCTCCCCATATATGTAATTTTTCATCCTCTTTAACATCCTTTTTTCCAGAAAAAAAAGTGAAAAAAAACATAAAACAAGCTCTCTCTTCAACTTTCCTCGGCGTTCAGAAAGCGACTTGAAGGAGGAGGAACAGCTTTTACCAGTGTACCTGCAGGGAAAGAAAAAGAGAGAGGCGGGGGGGGGGGGGGGGGAGGGAGGGAGAGGAGGGAGGGAGGGAGGGAGGGAGGGAGGGAGGGAGGGAGGGAGGGGAGGGAGAGGGAGGGAGGGAGGGAGAGAGAAGAGAGAGAGAGAGAGAGAGGAGAGAGAGAGAGAGAGAGAGAGAGAAGAGAGAGAGAGAGAGAGAGAGAGAGAGAGAGAGCGAGAAGATAGACAGAAGAGAGAGAGAGAGAGAGAAGAGAGAGAGAGAGGGAGAGAGAGAGAGAGAGAGAGAGAGAGAAGAGAGAGAGAGAGAGAGGAAGATCAGACAGAGAAAGAGAGAGAGAGAGAGAGAGAGAGAGAGTGAGAGAGAGAGAGAGAGAGAGAGAGAGAGAGAGAAGAGAGAAGAGAGAGAGAGAGAGAGAGAGAGAATTGAAAGAGAAAGAGAGATGAGTGAAAGAGAGAGAAGAGAAGAGACTAAGAGAGAAGAAAGAGAAAGAGAGAGAGAGAGAGAGAGAGAGAGAGTAACGCCGGCGACCACGGCATTAATTGACAACTTGGCTCGAGGTTCTCTGTTGGGTGGAGTTCGGTGCCAAAATTAGAGTGGAGGTGGGGGGGTGGGGGGGTGGGGGGGTTAGGGGGCTGGGGGTTTGGGTAAGAAAGAGGAGGGTGAAGAGAAAGGAATGAGTGGAGGTTGGCGGGGGGGGGGGTAAGGGGGCTAGGGGTTTGGGTAAAGAAAGAGGAAGGTGAGGAGAAAGGAATGATGAGGTAGAGGACGGAGAGAGGAAGAGAATTAGTGGAAGGGAAAGAAGGGGTGAAGAGAGAATGGAGGAGGAGAGAGGGAGAGAGTTTGTAAAGAAGGCTAGAGGGAGAAAGGAAAATTTAAAAAGAGTGCAAGCGAAATTTGAAAGAGAGAGATATAAAGGCTGAGAAAAAAGAGAAAGAGAAAAGGGATGAGATACAGATCGATACAGGAGAGAGAGAGAGAGAGAGAGGAGAGAGAGAGAGAGAGAGAGAGAGAGAGAGAGAGGAGAGAGGAGAGGAGAGAGAAGAGAGAGAGAGAGAGGAGAGAGAGAGAGAGAGAGAGAGGCAGAAACAGAGAGAGATACAGACAGAAAAAAGACAGAGGGAGAGATAGAGAGAGAGAAACAGAGAGAGAGAGAAGAGAGAGAGAGAGAGAAGAGAGAGAGAGGGAGAGAGAGAGGAGAGAGAGAGAGAGAGAGAGAGAGAGAGAGAGAGAGAGAGAGAGAGAGAGAGAGAGAGAGAGAGAGAGAGAGAGAGAGAGAGAGCAGAAAGAATTCCAGGTAAACAGGTTTTTATCAACGGAAATTTTTGGCAGTGCGTGGACCGATGAAGGAGAAGGAATAGCATAGAATAACGGTAGAAGAGACAACGATAAATGGAATAGCATCGAATAGCGGTAGAAGAAACACCGATAATTCTTTTTGATGTAGCGACAGACACGTATGGAGATCGAGCAACAAACAGACAAACAAATCAACTAAGGAAATTCATAAATAGTCGAGACCCTCACACACATACACACGTACACGAACCGTTATCAGCCAACACACACACAGGGGGGGGGGAGATAAAGAACGAATGAGTTAGATGAAGGAGGAAAAGGTTATAAAGTAAGTGTGTGAGAGATAGATAGATAGATAGATAGATAGATAGATAGATAGAGAGAGAGAGAGAGAGAGAGAGAGAGAGAGAGAGAGAGAGAGAGAGAGAGAAACAGAAACAAACAGACAGACAGAAACAGACAAACAAACAGATAGACAGAAAGAGAGACTGACAGACAGACAGACAAAAACTGAAAGAATTATACAAAGGTATCACCATTATAATTAGCAGCTTTGTCAAGGACTCGAAAAATTACACACTTCATCCATTACTATAATATATACGTACAGACACTGTATCAAATTCTAGCAAAAATACAATAATGATCACAAAAGCAACAGATGACAACCAGAATTATGAAGAAAAAGAATGATAGGAGCTTCGATTGTAAACAATAAACAAGAACAATAACAACAATTACAATGATAATGATAGTGATGATAATGATGATAATTATGATATTGATAATAGGAATGATAACAAACAATGATAGCGATAAACAATGATAAGGATAACAAAAAACAGTAAAAATTATAATGAATTATGAATAATGATAATAATAATGATAATAATAACAATAATAGTAATGATGGTAATAATAATAGTAATGATAATGATAATAATAATAATAATAATAATAATAATAATAATAATAATAATAATAGTTATAATGATAATTATAAGGATAATGATAGTGATAATGATAATGATAATAAAAAAGTGAAAACAGTGATACTAATATAATGATGATGATGATGGTAATAGAAATAATGATAACAATAATAATAGTGATAACGGTAAAAAAGATAATACTAATAATAGTAGTATTCGTAGTAGTAGTAATAGTAGCAGTAGTAATGGTAATAATGATAATAAAGATAATAATAATGATAGTGATAAGAATAAAAACGGCAATGATAACAACAACTAAAATGACAATAATATAAATAACAATAATGGCAGTAATAATGATTATGATAATAACAATAATGTTGATAATGATGATTAAGATTATAGTAATAATGACAACCGCATGTGATAAAGATAATGATAATGATGATAATAATAATAGTAATAATGTTAATGCTAAAAATGATAAAAAATGATGACGAAAAATATAACTGTTAATAGTAATAATGTTAAAGCGAATAATTATGATGATAATAAAGGTAACAATAACAACAGTGGATAGTAATAATGATAGGAAAATCATAACAATCGCAATAATGATAGTGATAGTAATAACCTTCATAGTAATAATGATAGTGATAAGGTTACTGATATAACATATGTAGTAATAACGATGATAACGATGATAACAATAATAACAATGGCAATGATAATAATAGTAACAGTAATAACAACTACATTAACAAAAATAACTACAAATTAAGATAATAATACGAAAAAACAAAAAGAAAAAGAAAACGAAAAAACATACACATATCTACCACACACACAACACATATATAGTATTAGCATAAGCTGGAACTCAAAGGCAACGCAATTAGCCATCTAGTTAAATGATATTGCAAGGATAATTTCTCCCTTCATACCAAAGCACAGAGACTCCTTGACCCTAGGCAATTCTTGGTTAATTCCATCTTTATTCTCTTTTCTTTCTCTCTTTCTTTTTTTTATATATACATACAAGCTTTAATCACCTGCTATTAAGAAATTATCGCGATGTTGCATTTTCGAGAAACAAAAAGGTTAACAGCTTCGGGAGATGAATAGTGGCAGCTGCTAACTACTCAGGAGAGGGAGAGACGGAGAGAAAAAGGGAAAAGTGTTTATATATACTGTTTGGTTCGTCTGATTAATGGTTGGCGATTCTCGTCGCGGGCGCCTTACTACTCTCTCTCTCTCTCTTTGTTTGTTCTCTCTGTTTTTTTTCTTTCTCTTGTTTATTTTATCTTTCTTTCTTTCTTTCATTTTTTTCTTTTCTTTTCTTCTATTTTTCCTTTTTTCCTTTCTCTCTTTCCTTCGCATTTTTCCTCTTTCATTTTCTTCCCTTTCTTTCTTCTTCTTCCCTCTCAGTATCTTCTCTCTCTCTCTTCTATCTCCTCTCTCTCTTCTCTCTTCTTTCTCTTTCATCCTCTCTCTCTCTCTCTCTCTTTCTCTCTATCTCTCTTTCTCTCTCTCTCTCTTATACTTCACCTCTTCTTCTCTCTTATAACTCAACCTTCTCTCTCTCTCTTCCTCTTCTCTCTCTCTTCTCTCTTCTCTCCTTCCCTTTTCTTTCTCTTCTCTCTCTCTCTTCTCTCTCTCTTTCTCTCTCTCTCCTTCTCACTTCTCCTTCTCTCTTCTCTCTCTCTCTCTCTTCTCTCCTCTCTCTCTCTTCTCTTCTCTCTCTCTCTTCTCTCTCCTCTCTCTCTCTCTCTCTCTCTCTCTCTCTCTCTCTCTCTCTCTCTCTCTCTCTCTCCTCTCTCTCTCTCTCTCTCTCTCTCTCTCTCTCTCTCTCTCTCTCTCTCTCTCTTCTCTTTTCTCTTCTCTCTCTCCGTGCGCGCGTTCGTACGTGCATGCAAGCACTAATATATCATCCATATCATTCACTTAACAAACTTTCTTTTATACTTCATCCCGGTCTTTCAGCGTATATCTAAAGACAATTATATCTCCCACTTTTTGCCGGCAGATAATTATTGAGCAATTAGCGATTGCTACCACTGCGCTAATTGTCCGCAACCTTATCTCTATGGTACAGTCAGTAATAGCCAATGACCTATACTAAATGACGGTAAATACAGTGCTGTCAGCATAGTGCCTTCATTGCTATGGGCAACGCACCGCGACCGTACATGTCTACTCTATATTGGATACACCTGTAAGTACAGGTAATACGGTACAGGTAGCGCGGTGTATCCGTAAATAACAATAATGCAATCAGAGGTTTAGCCCTTATGGCACCGGGACGATCAGCGCCAAACTCTTATATGGCCACAATTTGGAGGGGGGCGGTTGCGGTAGGGGGAGGGTGGGGAGGTGGGTAGGGTAGGCAGGGTAATAGGGGGAGTGGCGGGGAGGGGAGGAAGGGAGGTGGAGTGGGTAGGGAGGGGGGGGAAGGTGGGTAGGGTAGGAGGGTATATAGGGGGTGTGCGGGGTAGGGGAGGGATGAGGGGGAGGGGGAAGTGTGGGTAGGGTGGGAGCGAGTATAGAAAGGGCTGGGGGATGGGGAAGGGGTAGGGAGAGAAGTTACAGGAGGGGGGAAGGTAGGGGCAGGAGTATTGGAGAGGGGTGAGATAGGAGGGATTGAGGGTGGGGAGGGTATATTGGGGACTGGGTAGGGTAGAGGAGAGGGTGTGGAGGGGGTTGGAGAGAGTAAGAGTTATGACGGAGGGTAAGGGAGGAGAGTGGGGAGGGTTAGAAGGGGAGTGGAGGATTGAAGGGAGGGGATTGGGGGTGGGTGGGAGGGAAGGAAGAAGTAAAGGGAGGAAAATGAGGAGTAAAGGGAGGGAGTGAGGACGGCTAAGGGAGTGAAGTGAAGTAAAGGGGAGTGAAGTGAAGTGAAGAACGTAAAGGGAGGGAAGTGAAGGAAGGTAAGTGAGGACAAGGAAGGAAGGGGCAGGGGAGGATAGGGTTGGGGGGGGGTAAGAAAGACCCCCCACGGTTCAATCTGCAACTCTCTTAAAAGGACCGAATACCACTAACGACGATAATCCTCCGGCGTGACGTAATTAGTGGGGCCAATTAACATCTTTACCTGCGAGACATAATGAGTAAAACAAAAAGACAGGTCATTAAGGTCAGCGATATCTAAATGATAAGGTCATTAGGAGGAAGGAGGGGAGGGGAGGAAGGGAAGGAGGACGGGATGGAGAAAGGATAAAAAAAAGAGAGAGGGGAAGAGAAGGAGGAGGAGGAGGAAAGGGAAGAGGAGAAAGATCAGAAAGAGGAGGAGGAAGAAGAAGGGGAAAAGGAGGAGGAGGAGGAGGACATGGTGGAGGAAGGATAAGAAGAGGAGGAGGGAGGGGTAGAAGAAGAAGGAGGAAGGGGAAGAGGAGGAGAATGGAAGGAAAAGGAAGGAGGAGGAGGAGGACGTGGTGGAGGAAGGGTAAGAAGAGGAGGAAGAGAAAGGGGAAGAGGTGTAAAAAGGAGGAGAAGGAAGAATAACAAGAAGAGAAAGAGAAGGGGAAAGAGAAGCTAGACAGGAGAAAGAGGGAAGAGAGGAAAGGAATGAGGAAAATAAAAGAAGGAGGAGAAAGGACAGCAGGTTAGACGAAATAATAAAAAGAGAAAGAGGAGAGTGAAGAGGAAGAATATCATGAAGAGAAAGAAGGAGGCGAAAGAGAAGGGAGAAGAGAAGGAGGAGGAGGATGGGGAGCAAGTTAGAGAGGGGGGGGCTAAGGGGAGGAGGAAGGGGGGGGGATTGGCTCCACTTTCAATTAATGAAACAATTTACAAGCAAAGTTCTTGTTGTTCGTTATCATCTTAATGTTCTTGACTTAATGTTCTTGACTGTTTATGTTCTATTATAGATAAAAGATAAGGAAAAAAAGGAGATTAGATGCCTTCTTTTTGTATATATTTCTTTTTTTCTCTTTGTTTTTGTGGTGATATTCAGCCGGGTTAGTGTACGCAAAAGTTGGGAGCAATTAACATGAGCATTTCAGTCTCTCTCTCTCTCCCTCCTCCTCTCCTCTCTCTCTTCTTCTCTTTCTTTCTCTCTCTCTCTCTCTCTCTCTCTCTCTCTCTCTCTCTCTCTTCTCTCTCTCTTCTCTCTCTCTCTCTCTCTCTCTCTCTCTCTCTCTCTCTCTCTCTCTCTCTTCTCTCTCTCTCTCTCTCTCTCTCTCTCTCTCTCTCTCTCTCTCTCTCTCTCTCTCTCTCTCTCTCTCTCTCTCTCTCTCTCTCTCTTTCTTTCTTTCTTTCTCTTCTCTCTTTCTCTCTCTCTCTTCTCTCTCTCTCTCTCTCTCTCTCTCTCTCTCTCTCTCTCTCTCTCTCTCTCTCTCTCTCTCTCTCTCTCTCTCCCTCTCCTCTCTCTTCTCTCTTCTCTTCTCTCTCTCTCTCTTCTCTCTCTCTCTCTCTCTCTCTCTCTCTCT
>NW_020868915.1:767406-774906 GCF_003789085.1 Penaeus vannamei
AAGGTATTCGTTCATTTATATACAGTCTCTCTAAATTCATTTTATAATTTCGGATTGGAAACATTACACGAAATATTTCATAAGGGAGATTTTTTTTTATACTATGGACATAAATAATATTTTGTGTGAAATTTTAGTGAAAGATAACAATCACTTCCTTGAATGAAAACAACAACAACTGCTACTACTACTATTACTACTATTACAACAACAACAACGACATCTACTACTTCTACTACTACTGCTACTCCTACTATTACTACTACTACTACTACCACTACTACTACTACTACCACTAACGATAACAGTAATAATGATAATAATAATAACATAACAATTACTACAACAACAACGACAACATCAATCATAATAAGGATATTAATAATAAATGAATCCCAAGTCAGTTATCAAGCATTTGGCACCCCCGGCATTCTCGCATACACTCTAGGAAATACAAGCAATATTTTAGGCAATTTTACTCTTTTGTTTGTTAACCCGATAAGGAAAAAAATCATTACTCAGGCATCCCGGTGATCACTTAATGTAATAAAATATGAGGACCCAGGGAATCTTGCCTTGAATCTTGGCTACTGTGCTTAAAATCGTTTGGGGAAAATTTTGTTATTGGCATTTTGTTGTTGTTTCATAATCTGTTTTTATTTATTCTTATTATTGGTCAAATAATAAGGAATTTAATAGAGACAAGAACAGTCTGTATCACCATCATAAAACACACGAAAAGGGGAAAGAAATAAAGAGAGAGATTAACACACTATGTCCTTCATTCATATATATCTATATTTCACTTCTTCTTTTCTTCTCTTTCTCTCTTCCTCTCTTTTCCCCCTCCCCAATCCCTCCCCACCCCCCACCCCCACCCCCACACCTGCCCCCACCGGACACAATTAAAGACCACTCTCCCCAGTCTTAAAAAAGTCCTCTGATTTATTGGACTCTCATTAAGACGTCCTTCCTACCCCCTCCTCTCCCCTCCACCCTCCCACCCCCACCCCTCCTCGGTCCACCCTCTCCCTCGCCAACCCCTCTCCCTCGGTCACCCCTCCCACCCCCGCCCCTCTCCCTCGCTCACCCCCAAATTACGTCCTTTAACCCCCCCCCCCACTCACGCACTCGCACCCCCACACAATGGTCCTCTTAAAGCTTCTGTAACAGCGCAATTACAGCCAATCAGAAGCAAGCAGTGTTCTAGCCTGAGAGTGAGTCTCGGTCTCTGCTTAGCTCGTCTGTCGGTAGCGAGTAATTAGGGTTTTCTCGGGTATTTACATAATATATACTACCCCGTGTTTCTGGGCGTCCGGGCATGCGCGTTTGAGTTTCTCTCTTTCTCATTCTTTCTTTCTTTCTTTCTCTCTCACTCTCTTTCTCTCTCTCTCTTCTTCTCTTTCTCTCTCTCTCTCTCTCTCTCTATCTATCTATCTATCTCTATCTCTATCTCTTCTCTCTCTCTCTCTCTCTCTCTCTCTCTCTCTCTCTCTCTCTCCTCTCTCTCTCCCTCCCTTCCCTCCCTCCTCTCCCTCTCCCTCTCTCCCTCTCTCTCCCTCCCTCCCTCTCCCTCCCTCTCCTCTCCCTCTCCCTCTCCCTCCCTCTCTCCCTCTCTTCCCTCTCCTCTCCCTCTCCCTCTCCCTCTCCCTCTCCCTCTCCCTCTCCCTCTCCTCTCCCTCTCCCTCTCCCTCTCCCTCTCCCTCTCCCTCTCCCTCTCTCTCTCCCTCCCCCTCTCTCTCTCGCAGCGGGTTGCTTGCTCTTGCCTGTCTTGCCTGTCGACTTGACTCTCACTCGAGGGCAAGACATCTCGCGCGAATTGCTTGGTCTTGCTTGTCTTGCCTGCTACGTTTCCTCGCTTCCTCGACAGTATTTTCTTTTTTCTTTCTTTCTGTCTCTTTTCTTAAAATCTTACTTATCTAGAACGAGGGAAATATAGCCAAGGAGATCGGAAGAAGTCAGAGGGGTGAAGAAACTTGATTTATATTAAACTTGATGCAAGGAATACTGATGAAAATGAACCAATATCAGTGGGAAAAATGATACAAATATACTGATAATACATGATACATACATAATATTAAATTATATATTAGATTAAATTATGCTAAATATAGTAATAGTGATGATATCAGCATATTTATATTCCTCATAGATACATTGATAGATATGACATTGAAGATATTAAAAATGATAACTATGATAATAACAATGATGATAACAGTGGTAATAATAGTGAAGATGATGATGATAATCATAATGATGAAAATATAATTCACAAAAATAATGATCGTCATATCATAACAGTAATGATACAGATAATAATCATACAAATGGCAATGATACTGACAACGATAAAGATAAGATAATGACAGTAATAGTAACAATAGAATTAATGGAATAACAATAATAATGCTAATGATAATTATAAAAATGATAATGACAATGATAAAAATATTATCATTGTTATCATTATCATTATCATTATCATCACTATCATTATCATTATTATTATCATTATTATCATTATCATTATCATTAATTTTATCATTATCATCATTATCATTATTATCATTATCATTATCATTATTATTATCATCTTTATTATTATCATTATCATTATTATCATGATTATTATCGTTGTTGTAGTTGTTGTTATCATCATCATCAATTATTATCTTCAGCGTTATCATTATTATTATCATCAGCATTATCATTATTATTATCAATGTTGTTATTATTACCTTTATCATTATTAGTATCCTTACTACGATTACTAATACAATTACCATTATTATGATATTATTATTATCATTATTGTTATAATTGTTATCATTGTTGTTATTTCATTTTTATTATTATTATTATCATTATTATTATTATTATTATTATTATTATTATTATTATTACTATCTTTATTATCATTATCATTATCATTATTGGCATTATTATCAGTATTGTTACTATCATTATCCTCATTATTATCAATATCATTATCCTCATTATTATCAATATCATTTCTAATAATAATAATAATACCATTAGCATTATTACTAGTTGTTATCATTTCTATTATTGTTATCATCATTATTATTATCATCATCATCATCATCATTATCATGTTATCAATAAACCTTTTTATTACGGTTATCTTCATTAAAATTTTCACTTTGATGATAAAGATAATAATGATGATGATGAAAATAGATATTATTTTTATTGTTGATATAATTATTTTCATTGTAATGATTATCAATATCAACATAATCATTATCATCATTATCATTGTTATCATCTTTATCATTACTTTCAATATTGACATCTTCATCATTATCATTATCAACATTTTTGGTATTGCCATTATTATTATCAGAATCAATATTATCATATCAATACTCATTTTCTTTATTACAATTATCATTATTACAATTTTTTCTATGATAATGATAATAGTAATAATAATAGTAATAATAATAATAATAATACTAATAATAATGATAATAATAATGATAATAATAATAAATAATAATAATAATGATAATAATAATAATAATAATAATAATAAATAATATAATAATAATAATAATAATAATAATATGATAATATAATAATAAATAATAATAATAATAATAATAATAATAATAATAAATAATATAATAATAATAATAATAACAATAATAATAATAAGAAGAAGAAGAAGATTGATAATAGTAATAGTAATCATAATCATAATAAAGATAATGAATAAAATGATAATAGTAATATATATAATGATTATAATGATAATAATGATACTAATAATGATGGTAATAGCTTTATTTTAATGACTGTAAATTATTATCATATTAATAATAATGATAATATTGATGATGATAATAATGATAACAAAAATAACAGAAATAAAAATAGAAATAATCATAATGATAATAAGAACGATGATTATAATTATAATAATAAGAGGAAGAAATATGAATAAAATAAGTAGTAATATAATAATAATAATAATAATAATAATAATAATAATAATAATAATAATAATAATAATAATAATAATAATAATAATAATAATAATAATAATAAAAGTGATAACAATAATTGTTATGATATATGCAGCAAAATTGATAATAGTGACAATCATCATAATTATACTATTATCTCTTCCTCTGAACGCTCCAACCATCCAACCAACTTGATATTTCTCAATGTCTTGTCAAACGTAATCTAAAACCATCAATCTTATGAAGCCATCAAATTCTCATCTTTATTTTTCTTTTATTTGGTTTTGTTTTTATTTCATTTTCATTCGGAAAGTTTCTTGCTTTCTATCTATTCTTTTTTTCTTTATCTTCATTCCGGAAATATTTGTCTTTCTATCTTTATTTTTTTGTCTTTTATTTTCTTTTTTCTTTTTTCGGATAATTCTGTCTTTCTACCTTTATTTTTTCTTTTATTTTTTTTATCATTCCGAAAATTGCTGTATTTCTATCTTTTTAGTCTTATTTTCTTTATTTTCTTTCTCTCTTTATTTTTTTCTTTAATTTCCTTTATCTGCATTCCGCAAATTTCTATCATTCTATTTTTCTTTTTCTTTTTTCTTTATCTCCATTCCGAAAGTTTCTGCCTTTGTGTTTCATTCCATTTTTTTTTTCTTTCGTGTAATCGGATTGAGACTTCCAATCACCAATAATAATAGATAACAGTGGTTGTATATTTCTTATCTTCTGCTGATAAGAACTTCAATCTCACGTCTTCAATTTTGCAATTGTCTGTAATGATTAGCATATGTTATTTCTGAATGGAAAGTCTTCTTTGATTAATAATTTCTCTTATACGTGTGTTTGGTTATCTTTATTTATCTGTTTTTTATGTTTATTGTTGTTTGTTTTTACTTGTGTTCAGGGTTGTTTTTTTTTTTTTTTTTTCCCTTTTATCATTTGTGTGTTTGGTGTTCCGTTTTCTGTTTCATCTTGACTGAATATTGTTTCCCTCTTTCTCATTCTCTTTCTCTCGGTCTGTCTGTCTGTCTCTCGATCTATCTATCCCTTTCTGTCTGTCTGTCTGCTTCTCTCTCTCTCTCTCTCTTTCTCTCTCTCTCCTCTCTCTCTCTCTCTCTCTCTCTCTCTCTCTCTCTCTCTCTCTCTCTCTCTCCTCTCTCTCTCTCTCTCTCATCTCTTCTCTCTCTCTCTCTCTTCTCTCTCTCTCTCCTCTCTCTCTCTCTCTCTCCTCTCTCTCGATGACCAGCACAAGGCGTTCCAGCAGAAGTGTGTGCCTAGCCTGAAGGAAGTGAGTGAGGGGGGAGGGGGGGACTGCGAAAGGGAGGGGGGTGGGGAAGATGGGGTTGGGAGGGGGAGGGCGTCCTATAAATAAAATTCCATCGTCTGATTTTTTCACATTTCTTTCTTGGTCTTTTATTTTTTTTATCTTTTTCTTCTTCTGCAACGCCTTAATTATAGTTATTTTTGTGGGTCCGATAATGCAATGATGTCAGTGTGCGTGCAATGACGCCGACCAATTCTTTCTCTCTCCCCATCCTTTCCCTCCCTCCCCTTCCTCCCTCTCCTTCTCTCTCCTTCCTCTCCCTCCCCTTCCTCTCCCTTTCCTCTCCTTCCTCTCCTCCCCCTCCTCCCTCTCCTCTCCCTCTTCTTTTTCCTTCCCCTCTACCTTTCTCTCTCTTCCCCACTCCTCTTCCTCCACCTTCTTTCTCTCCTCCTTCTCCCTCCCCCTTCCTCTACTTCCTCTCCTTTCCTTTCTCCTTCCCCACCCCTCTTCCCTCCTCCCTTCCTTTCTCTCCTTCCCTCTCCTCCCTTCCTCTCCCCTCCTTTCCTTCCCCCTTCTTCCTTTCTCTCCCTCCCGCCCTCTCCCTCCCCTCCCCTCCCTCCTCCCTTCCTCTCTTCCATCTCCCCTCCCTCCCTCCCCTCCCCCCGACGTCCAATTCAGTGCCTCCTCCGTTGTGTTCTGTTCGCCGAAGTGAGATGTAGTGAGGTGACCTTGCCTTTTCCCTCCTTCTCTCATTTTACTCGGAAAACGGTGCTAACCTGTGTGTGTGTGTGTGTGTGTTTGTGTATGGGACACGCCACACAAACACACATATTTAGGTTTATGTATGTATATATATATATATATATATATATATATATATATATATATATATATATATATATATATATATATATATATATATATATATATATAATATGTGTGTGTGTTCGTGTGTGTGTGTGTGTGTGTGTTCCGTGTGTGTTGTGTGTGGTGTGTGTGTGTGTGTGTGTGTGTGTGTGTGTGTGTGTGTGTGTGTGTGTGTGTGTGTGTGTGTGTGTGTGTGTGTGTGTGTGTGTGTGTGTGTGTGTGTGTGTGTGTGTGTGTGTGTGTGTGTGTGTGTGTGTGTGTGTGTGTGTGTGTGTGTGTGTGTGTGTGTGCATATACATATTCACCCATATCGTTGTATCTGTTCCTGTATTTGCCAATTATTCTTTATCTACGAGTACTTCCTTTCTCCTCCTGTTGCTACCTGTCTGGCCAACTCTTTATCAGTTTTTTGTCTGCATTGCAAATTATCTCTCTGATTGTTTGTTTTCTACTCTATCTATCTTTTACTATATCTACTAATTAATCCATGCATCTCTATTTTACATTCGAAAGAGAAATATAGCTTCAGGAAGATGAGAGAAGAAGCACAGACAAAATGTAAGACTTAGAATATTGAAAGAAATGAGAAGAGGAAGAAAAAAAGGTAACAAAAAGACAGCATTCAAGTAAGGTCAAGGAACAAGAAGTAGGAAGCAAAAGGCAAGAATTTCGAAGCAAAAAGCAAGAGTTTACGAGACAGAAAGCAATCAGGAAGCGAGGAAAGCACAATAGCGAGTGAACTGAAGGCAAAGAAAATTCCTTGCTGACACCGGGTCATCTGATCAGCTGTTGCGAGGAGCGAAACTTCATCCTAAAAGGTTTTGTTGTTACATTTCGTTCTGAAGTTTTTTTTTTTTTCTCTCTCTCTCTCTCTGTCTCTCTCTCTCTGTCTCTCTGTCTGTCTCTCTCTCTCTCTCTCTTTCTCTTTCTCTTTCTCTTTCTCTTTCTCTCTCTCCTCTCTCTTCTCTCTCTTCTCTCTCTCTCTCTCTCGCTCTCTCTCTCTCTCTCTCTCTCTCTCTCTCTCTCTCTCTCTCTCTCTCTCTCTCTCTCTCTCTCTGTCTGAGGCTTGTGAGATACAGGTGGTTGTGGCTTAATTGCTGGAGATAGCGTTGTTATCTTGATTATTGTAATTGTTGTTTCGGTTATTGCAGTTGGTGTTAATTTGATCCTTTTTCCTGACGTAATCTTGATTTTTGGAGAGAGCGAGGTGTTGTTATGATCAATGTCATTATCGTTGGTGCTTTTTTGATAATTGTATTTCTTGTGATTTTAGTTATTACAAACAGTGGTGATAAAATTTGATTATTTGATTTAATTTAATTATTCAATTATTAAATTTAATTATCTTAATTTCTGGAAATTGTGCTGAATTTT
>NW_020868915.1:804672-807172 GCF_003789085.1 Penaeus vannamei
GAAGGGGAGAGAGGAAGAAGAAGAAGAGGAGGAGGAGAAGGAAAAAGAAGAAGTGAGGGAGGGGGAGGAGGAGGAAAGAAGAAGAAGAGGAGGAGGAAGATTAAAATATGGGTGAAAACAGAAAGAAAGGAATGAGACGGATGAAAGAAGTAGGAAAAAGTTTGGATGAGACAGAAAAATCGAAGGAGGAGCAGAGGGAATAGAAGAAGTAGGAAGAGGAGGAGGAGGAGACGGAAAGAGGAAAGCAAGATGAAAAAAAGTAATGGATAGAGGAGGAAGAGTAAGAACAGGAGAAGAAGGAAGTGACGAAAAGCGGATAGCAGGGTAAGAAGTAACGGGTGGAGCATGAGGAGGAAGAGGAAGAGAAGGAGGATAAGGAGCCGTAGGAAAAAGGAGACGTAGGAAGCGTAGAAGAAAAAGGAAGAAAATAAACGATGCTTCGGTTCTCATCGTAAATCCCACTACTTTTTGAGACCAACTCGTCCATCACAAGAATCTAATCTTAACCTTCCCCCCCCCCCCCCTTCTCCTCCTACGACCCCATCCACCTCTCCACCCCCCCCCCATTCCCGATCTTAAGCCATCTCCCCTCCTCCACCCCACCCTCACCCCTTCTCCATATACCCCCATTTTTAAAACAGGAAAAGTAGGGGTGGGGGAAGGGGGGAGGGGGGAATTTACTATCATCCCAGGATCGAATCTCAAACTCCCCACCCCCACCCCCACCCCCCAATCTCCAGGGCGCGGTTCCCCCCTGCTGACTTACGGACAAAAAAGTGGGAAAGTTCATGTTTACAACTACTACATCCGCAGCGGGAGGTGAGGGAGGGGCAGGGGGGGACGGAAGAGGGGGGGGGGGAGTGAAAGGGGAGGATATTTATCATCTTGTCTCTTTCTTTGCGTGAAATATGCGGATGCTTCTGACTCTGTGCGGATATTTTGTTTTCATGGGGAGGGGGGGGGGGGGATCTGGAATGAACAAGCAGAGGAATAACACTATAATAATATACAAAATGAAATCACACACACACACACACACACACACACACACACACAACACACACCACACACACACACACACACACACACACACACACACACACACACACACACACACACACACACATATATATATATATATATATATATATATATATATATATATATATATATATATATATATATATATATATATATACTGTATGTATATACACAAACATATCCCATAAATGGGATGATAAATATATATAGACATAGGTGACCCATTTCATTAATAACAGACAGCAGCACAGATCTAATCACATTAATGGAAGGAACAACATATCAAGCAAGTTATGATTACAATTTACACAATTGCTATCAATGCGAAGTAAATAAGAAATTAATTGTTATAGGCCGCCTATGTTCAATTAGCTCATGAGTTGAAAAAAAAATATACTGTATGAATTAAATAATAAAATAAATATGACTTATCTATATTAAAGATACATCTTAAAGAGATTGAAAAAAGGTATCAAAGCCATTTTTTTCAAAGACAGCTAGAAAATAAGTAAATCTAGAGAGGGGAAAAAGAGGGGAAAGAAGGGGAAGAGAGAGCCAACACAAGAACGAAAGTGTCTCCTTGTCTTCCCGTTTCCTGCCTGTCTCTCCAATTTATTTAATTACACTCTCTTTATGTGTCCGGACTGCCGGGTTTCCGTTCGTCTGTTGTGCTTAGGTGTGGATGTGTATGGGTGGGTGCGTTTGCGTGTGCGTGTGATTATTTGTGAATGTGTCCTTGCGTTGTGTGTGTGTGTGTGTGTGTGTGTGTGTGTGTGTGTGTGTGTGTGTGTGTGTGTGTGTGTGTGTGTGTGTGTGTGTGTGTGTGTGTGTGTGTGTGTGTGTGTGTGTGTGTGTGTGTGTGTGTGTGTGTGTGTGTGTGTGTGTGTGTGTGTGTGTGTGTGTGTGCGTGCGTGCGTGCGTGTGTGTGTGTGTGTGTGTGTGTGTGTGTGTGTGTGTGTGTGTGTGTGTGTGTGTGTGTGTGCTTGTCTCTGCTTGCGTGTGAATGTGCTTGTGATTGTGGGATTATATGTGAATATGTGCTTGTGTCTTTGTGTGCGTGTGTGTGTGTGTGTGCGTGTGTGTGTATGTGTGTGCGTGTTGTGTGTTTTTCTTTGTGTGTGTCCCTGTGTGTATATGTGCTCAATGTGTATAAGTAAACCTTCGCGCATACGTACATGTGTGCGTACACGTGTGTGTGTGTGATTGTTTCTATTATAGATTCTAGTAGTCACCTCATTCGGCTATGAAAAATCATATCCAATTTCCCTAAAAGGAGGAATCCTATGATCATAGGCTTACTACTCAAAACACACATCAAAAACACTATACCTACACAATAACAATAATTCCGGGTCTCATAACACCCTGGCATTCCCTCTCACCGATAAATCACCCTTATACCAACCATTATCATTAACCCCAAAATAATAAAAAAAGGAAGATCGCGTAGGCCTACCCA
>NW_020868915.1:830659-835659 GCF_003789085.1 Penaeus vannamei
TTCCTAGCGCCGCCAGAAAAATGCTTTGAACACCATACGAAGAAACAGATTTTTTTCAAATACCACCAGAAAAACATTATTTTCCGCAAGTGCCATAGGAAAAATTCTTCGAATATCATACGAAGAAACCTTTTTTTTTTCTTTTTTTGAAAATGCCATTAGAAAGATTTTTTTCCCAAGTCTATTAGAAAAATCCTTCAAACACATATACTCAGAAACAGATTTTTTCCCCAATTGCCATTATAAAAACCCTCGAACATCACACGAAAAAAACTTTTTTTTTCCCAAGTGCCATCAGAAAAAAACCTTCGAATATCATACAAAGAAAACAGAAAAACCTTTAGAATATACTCAGAAAAAGATTTTCCACCCAAGTGCTATCAGTAAAAACCCTTCGAACATCACAAGAAAAAAAACGCAATTTTCCAAGTGCCATCAGAAAACCCTTCGATATCATACAAAAAAAAAAACAGAAAAACCTTCATAAAATACTCAGAAACAGATTTTTTCCCCCAAGTGCTATCAGTAAAAACCCTTCGAACATCACACGAAAAAAAACATAATTTTCTTTCAAGTGTTATCAGGAAAACCCTCGAATATCATACAATGAAATCCATTTTTTTCCAAGTGCCATAAGAAAAACCCTTCGAATATCATACAAAGAAACAGAAAAAAATTTAGAATATACTCAGAAACAGTATTTTCCCCCCTAAGTGATATCAGTAAAACCCTTCGAACATCACACGATAAAAAACAAAATGTCTTCCAAGTGTTACCAGAACCCTTCCTACCACACTTCCTCGCGTCCGTCGTTAAGCATCGGATTTGTCGGACACGTCTCCTAATCGCCCGTGTGACGTCACCGCACTTCCGGCCACCGCTCCCGATAATCATTGGCTTGGCTCTCATGCGCGCCCGATAACTAGCCTTTATTGTGTGAGTCGCGATAGGCCTATGTGCTAGTGGCGCCTCTCTCGCTGTCTTTGCCAATTATTACTGTTCTTTTTGTTTCTCAATTTTTCTTTGTTTTCGTTTTCTTATTAGTTGTAGTATTAGTGTTATTGTTGTTGTTCTTGGTGTTGTTGATATTTTTGTTAATATCGTTATTGATTTATTATTGCTATTGTTATTGATTTTGTTGTTGTTATTAGTATTACTTTCATTTTCATTATTATTATTGTCATTATTAGTATATCATTATCATCATCATATCATTCATCCATCATCATTATTCATCATCATTTCATCATCATCATCATCATCATCATCATCACATCATCATCATCATCATCATCATCATCATCATCATCTTCATCATCACCATCATCATCATCATCCATCTCCTCCACCGCCGCCTCCTCCTCCACCTCCTCCTCTTTCTTCTGCTCATCCTCTTCCTCCTCCTTCTCCTCATCCTCTTCCTCCTTCTCCTCCACCCCATCCTCCCACTTTACTATTATTAATGCTAATAATGGTCGTAGCATTAAAAATAATATTCACATCACCATTGCTATTGCTGTTCGTGCTATTATTAGCCTCATCACACTTTTTTTCTTTCTTTCTTTTTTTTTTGGCTCATTGTTTATGTGTGAAAGAAATAAAGAACGAAAGAATTCTGTCAGTTTTTTAAAGGAAATTTGGATTAGTTTTTTTTATTTTTAAACAGTATTAATTACCATTCAGTATTCAAAGATTGTATCATGAAAACTTTGATTTCTTTTACAGTTTGAAGCAATGAACTGTATATGGATCTATAAATAGAAAATTATACAGTCCGGTCAAGGAACTCCAGACCTAGCCATGAACACCAATACCTTGTGGTCTATATCTTGTATCGAATGAATCATACATATCTGTAGCGTGTAATTGCTTACAGATAGTCTCTTTTATCAGTCGTAACACCGTAGTTCAAGATATACAATAGTCACGTGAGGAGAGTATTCAGTATCAATATACAGAAGGTGAAATGTGTTGGTAGCATATCCATGATCAATGCTGGCCTGCTTGTCATCGTCATTATCGTTAATAATAGTGCTAGTGTCAATCTAGTAATAGTGATAGTAGACCTATAAATTGGTTGTACTGTAAGAATGATACTAACAAGGTCGGTGAGGATTGTTAGGATGATGCAGACGATAACAAGATCCAGACAAAGAAAAAAATAACCAAGAGATGAATCCGCAAAACAAATCCAGTCTGACGTCATCGCCTTTAGAAGAACGCAAAGGTCTCCGTCCGTCTCGCCTGCCTCTAAATGTCTCATTATCATTTTAAGGCTTATTATCATTATTACCTCGCGCTTTTTCGCGACGTTCATTAGGGGATTATCTTACCTCTGATGGGTATGGGAGGAGGGGAAAGGGGGCTAGGGAGAGGGGAGGGGGGAAAGGGCATGGAAGGAAGAGGAAAGCGGGTATAGGGAGATAGGAAGAGCAGCGACAGAACGAGTAAAGGAATGAGATATGGAAAAGCAAGGATAAGCAAATGGAGGGAGGGTAAGAGAATAGGAAGGGATGAGAGACGAGACAGAGGAAGAGAGCAAAGGGCAAGGATAGGCATAAGAAGAGAAGGTTTGGGGAAAAAAATGACAGAGAGAAGAAGAAAGGGAAAGAGGAACATATAAAAGAAAGAAGAGAGGCAACGTAGGAAATGAAAAGAAACCGAGAGAGTAAGGAGAGGTCCAGGGTACACCCAGGGTACACCCAGGGTACACAGGGGTAGGTACAAGCCGGGTACAGACGCCAGCCAACCTGACTTGCTGCGGTTCGTGCCTGACCGCGCTTGACCGCTGCTAATTGTGAGGAATGACCAGAAAATTGAGGCCAATTAAACAATGCGCTAGTTTAAGTGGAGTGAAAGGCCACGCGATTGTAAAGCCTTAATCGTAGGCATTTAGGCCGAAAATTGGTCTATCGCGTATGCTAATTGGTGATTAACTCTTGACAAATAGAGAGATAGAGAAGAATGAAATTGGGAGAGGGAAAGAGAGTGAAGGGAATGAAAAAAAGAATAGGAAGACAACATAGAAAAGAAGATTGAGAAAAAAGAAAACGAAATGGAGAGAAAGAAATATGAAGAAAAGAGAGATATCGTAGGAAAAAATAGAAAACGTAAAAGATAGGCAATAGTTATAATAACAGCGGAAACACACAGAACCGCCAAGCAAAAGACACGATGGCAACACAAAACAACAACAAAAACAGAGACAATTATATAAAAGAAAAGAAAAAAATATAGCATCATCATCATATTAAAACGACGTGACTGGCATAGTGTGTGTTTTTGTTTGTTTGTGTATATATTTAGAGTGATTTTTTCAGCTGATGATAAACGTTTTTTTGCTTTGTTTTCGCACCTTGAAAGTAATGACTAGGATTGTTTTGCTTGTTTATATCTTTCTTCTTGGTGTGTGTGTTTTTTGTTTTGTTTTTGTTTTTTTATTTCTCTCAAGGATTTTTTTTACCGAGTTTCTTCTGGTTCTTTGATTTTCTTGGAGTTCTTGCTTATCCTCCTTTTACATTTTATTTTTGTTATTCTTTCCTTCTTTTATTGCCTTCTTGTCTCTGTTGTATTCTGTAATTTATGATTTTTTTTTTCAGTTCACTTATAGTTGGATATATTAATGAAATCTTGCAAATGAATATCCATCATCACCGCGTGCTCTCTCAAAGCTCTCTCTCTCTCTCTCTCTTCTCTTCTTCTCTCTCTCTCTCTCTCTCTCTCTCTCTCTCTCTCTCTCTCTCTCTCTCTCTCTTCTCTCTCTCCCAATTTCTTCCCATCTCCCTCTTTCCCCCCCCCCCCCCCTTTCTCTCCTTCTCTCTTCTCCTCCCCCTCTCCTCTCCCTCTTCCCCCCCCCCCCCCTCTTTTCTTCCCTCTCCCTTTTTCTTCTCCTTTTTCTTTTCCCCTTTTTTTTTCCTCTCCTCCCCTTTTTTCTTTTTCCCTTCCCTTCCCCCTTCCCCTTTTCTTTCCCCTTTTTTTTTTCTTCCTTTTCCCNCCCCTCTCCCTCTTCCCCTTATCTCTCTCTCTTCTTTCGTCCTCAGCTGTAATAAAGGTGAGAAAATCTTGAGAAAAAAAGAAGAAAGAAATAAAGAAGATAAGCAAAATCGGGCCTACTTGTAAAAGCGAAAACTTCATTATCATTAAAGGCGAGAGAGAGAGAGAGAGAGAGAGAGAGAGAGAGAGAGAGAGAGAGAGAGAGAGGAGGGGATATAAAGGTTTGGGTAGAGACGAAGAGAAGAGAAAGAGAAAGAAAATAGAGAGAAAGAGGAAAAGAGGAGAGAACGAAAGCTGGAATAAGAAAGAAAAGGAAAAGAGGAGAAAAGATGTCGATTCAAATGAGAAATTCTATGATCTTAAGATGGAAACATGATCGTCTCCATTATCAAACTTGTATCCAATTTTCCGAAATGTTTTGGCGAATCGATTTTCTTCCTCCTTTCTCGCGGTTTATCAGTCTCTATCTGTGTCTATCTTTATTTCTATTTCTCTTTCTATGTCTATTTATCTCATTCTCTACCTATCTACCCCTCTCTCTTTCTCCTTTTCTCTTTCTCTCTCTCTTTCTCTCTCTCTCTCNGAGAGAGGGAGAGGGAGAGGGAGAGAGAGGAGGGGAGAGAGAGAGAGAGAGAGAGGGAATGAGAGAGAGAGAGAGAGAGAGAGAGAAGAGAGCAGAGAGAGAGAGAGAGAGAGAGAGAGAGAGAGAGAGGGAGAGACGAGAGAAGAGAGAGAGAGAGAGAGAGCGAGAGAGAGAGAGAGAGAGAGGGAGGAGAGAGAGGAGAGCGAGATGGGAGAGAGAGAGAGAGGGAGAGGGCAGAGGGAGAGGTAGAGGAGAGAGGAGAGAGAGAGAGAGAGAGAGAGAGAGAGAGAGAGAGAGAGAGAGAGGGAGAGGGAGAGAGAGTAGAGAGGAGAGGGAGAGGGAGTAGAGAGAGAGAGAGAGAGGGAGAGGGGAGAGAGAGAGAGAGAGAGAGAGAGAGAGAGGGAGAGGGAGAGGGAGAGGGAGA
>NW_020868915.1:843159-845659 GCF_003789085.1 Penaeus vannamei
CTCCTCCCATTTCGTCTTCGACGCCGATTAGCCTCTTCATGGCGCATAATCAGAGAAGGAAAAGCTTTGGCTCCCTCGCTTGCACGTCCGTCGGCTGCCTTTCGCGCGGGAAAACGGGCTGCGTGGAGGGCGACGGTGGAAGGGGGGGGGAGAGGGGGAAGGGAGAAGGGAGAGGGGGAATGGAAGGGAAGGGGAGGGGGAAGGGGAAGGACAGGGGGGGAAGGGAAGGGAAAGGGGGAGGGGGAGGGGAAGGGAAGGGGAAGGGGGAAGGAGAGGGGGGAAAGGGGAAGGGAAAGGGAGAGGGGAAGGGAAGATCGAGAGAGATGCAGAAGGAGAGTGAAAGGTGGAGAGGAAAGATGTGGAAAAGGAAAAGGAGAGGGCGGAGGAGGAGGAGCAAGAGAGAAAGAAGGAAAGGAAAGGACAGAAAGTGATGAAACAAGAAGACGAGAGAGCGAAAGATGGAAGAGAGGAAAAAGAATAACGAGAGGCGAGGCCGAGGGCGGGCGCGGAGGATCTCGAAAAATTGGCGGACAGACCGGGGGGAGGGGGAGGGGGGGTGATCGCGGCCCGCCGAGGCTGACCTTGGGGTGAGGGAGGGGCAGGAGGAGGGGGAGGAGAAGGGGAGGAAGGGAAGGGAAGGGGAGGGGCAGGGGGGAGGAGGAAGGGAGGGGAAGGGGAGAGGGGGTCCTTCCGCGGGGACCTCATGAGGGGGCGTTTCCGTGAGAATCACAAGGAAATGATCTTATTAATATTCATGTCATTGATAGCCAAAATGTTGATTATTATTTCGTAGTAATTATTATTACATCTGTTGCTGGTGTTAATGGTAGTAGCTGTAGTATCTGTGGTAGAATTCCCATTTATTCTCTAATGATTTTAAATTAATATTGCTGTTATAATGTGTTGATTTTGATGATGAAAATAAGATGATTTATAATAAAAATTTACTGTGAACACAATACACTTATACTGGAATGATTTAGGATGTAAAATATATACAGCTTTAACATACAAAATACAAATAGCTTTCAGAGAAACAAACTGTAAGAATAGACTTTGAATCCCAACCCTGTTTAGCAATTTAACCGAAGTGAAATATAAACGAAACTATTTTTTTAATTAGCTTAGATAGCACCCTTAGAGTTCAACTTTTATTTTGGGGCCAAAATATCAGGTTTTGCAGCGATTTCGCAATTAATAAGTCATACACAGTCTCGATTAGAATTTCCGAATGTGACCTGGATCTACGGAGAGGCTTATGCATGGGGATTAAAGGACAGACAGGTGGAAATGCTAAGAGAAGCGAGAAGCGCATTTGTTTTCTAATTATTTTTTTCGAAATATGCTGGTACGTAAGAAAATATATAGAAAGAACACAGAGATAAAATATGAATCTTTTAATGGCATTAATGGTAAAAACTTCAAAAAAGAAGAAACAGAAGAGTTCGACAGAGACACAGATAGAAAGAGAAAGATAAAAGAGAGATGAAAAAAAAATGCGAAGAGCAAAGTTAGCGAAGCCTCCCCTGCAGCCTGCCGAACAGAAAACGGATGCAGGAGTAATGGCGTGATTAAAGAACGAACGCATTCCGCAATGGAGCCTAATTTACTCTCGAGTTTTAGACCTGTGCCTCCTGCTGGCGGCACTCCTGCTGATGCTCAGCTGCTTGGGGATGTTTTCTAAAAGCTATTGCTGGAGGGGGATTTTCGGGCCATTCGGCATCACGAGACCAAAGGCTTTCGCTCGAATGCGAACAAACCAAAAAAGGATGGCGTTTAAAGCTTATCATGGCCACTATTGCCGTCATTATTGGCGGTAATATTTCAAGATTTCCAGGTGCGTTTCCCTTTGCCTTTCTCCCTGCTTGCTGCTGGCGAGGCGGAGCGCGCCTGCTTGCCTGCCTTTCCCGCGCGACCCGCCTGCTGGCCTTGCAGAAGTCGCCCCGCGCGCCCCGCCCCGCCGGGCCTTTTTTAATGGATTCGTTGTTTTAGAGCAGACTGCTCACTCGGCGTCCTTTGGCTTAAACACGCACGCCACACACACACACACATGCACCCCCCCCCCCGGCGCCTGACCGATGCCGTACTAAAATTACCTAATTCGGGAGACGGATGACTGCTTCCCTTCCCTCTCGGCTTCTGCTTTCTGCTTCTCTTGTTCGCCTTTTTCATGCCGCTTTTCTGTCTCTCGTTCTTCTGTCTTTTTTTTTTTTTTATAATACTTGTTATTTTTGTTCTTCATTCATTCTTTTTTCACCACCTCTTCTTCCTCTTTTTTCTTCTTCTGCTTCTGTTTTCCTCTTTTTCTTCTTTTTTTTCTTCTCCTTCTTTCTCCTCCTCCTCCTTTCCTTCCTCTTCTTCCCCCTCCTCTTCCTCCCCGCCCTCTCGCCTCCTCCCTTCTCCTCCTCCTTCTCTCCTCTCAGATTTCAAGAAAACTTTACCTCTTCCTCCGTCCCGAAAGATCTGGAAGCGACGATCTCTTACGCAGATCTATTAATCA
>NW_020868915.1:851131-856131 GCF_003789085.1 Penaeus vannamei
CATACATCATAACATTCATATAATTTCATATAAAGATTTGCATGAAAAAAGCATATCTGGAATATAATGTCTACGTTACCACTTGTATCATATCATAGTATGCATAAGGGTTTGGGCTAGAGTAAGGTCAATACATTTGAAATATCTATAGAATTTTCATTCCTGACTGAATTGTTTAATAAACATTCATAAGAAACTCGACTTGTCTATTTCACTAATCAACAATTGAAAGACATACATAGTACAATATCTTTCATATAATTCGATACATCTAACATTTCATCATATTCTAACATCATACATTTTCATATAATTCATACATCATACATTCATATAATTCATACATTTATCATAATTCATTACATCATAACAATTTCATATAAATGTCATACATCATAACATTCATATAATTCATACATCATAACATTTCATATAATCATCATATTCATACATCATAAACATTCATATAATTCATACATCATAACATTTCTATAATTCATACACTAACATTTCATATAATTCATACACAATAACATTTCATATAATTCATACACAATAACATTTCATATAATTCATACACAATAACATTTCATATAATTCATACATCCTAACATTTCATATAATTCATACACAATAACATTTCATATAATTCATACACAATAACATTTCATATAATTCATACATCATAACATTTCATATAATTCATATATCATAACATTTCATATAATTCATTACATCATATACATTTCATATAAATTCATACATCATAACATTTCACATAATTCATCATATTTCACATAATTCATACACATAACATTCATATAATTCATATAACATTTCATATAATCATCATAACATTCATATAATTCATACACATAACATTCATATAATTCATACACAATAACATTTCATATAATTCATACACAATAACATTTCATATAATTCATACATCATAACATTTCATATAATTCATACATCATAACATTTCATATAATTCATACATCATAACATTTCATATAATTCATACATCAATTTCATATAATTCATACACAATAAACATTTCATATAATTCATACATCATAAACATTTCATATAATTCATACATCATAACATTTCATATAAATTCATACACACATAACATTTCATATAAATACACAATACACATTTCATATAATTCATACACATAAATTTCATATAATTCATACACAATAACATTTCATATAATTCATACACAATAACATTTCATATAATTCACAATAACATTTCATATAATTCATACACAATACATTCATTATAATTCATACAATAAACATTTCATATATAATTCATACACATAAACATTTCATATAATTCATACATCATAAACATATTCATATAATTCATAATTCATACATCATAACATTTCATATAATTCATACATCATAACATTTCATATAATTCATACACAATAACATTTCATATAATTCATACATCATAACATTTCATATAATTCATACACAATAACATTTCATATAATCCATTATTTCATCATTACATATTTCATATAATTCATACATACATTTCATATAATTCATACACAATAACATTTCATATAATTCATTACACATAACATTTCATATAATTCATACATCATAAATTTCATATAATTCATACATAACATTCATATAATTCATACATCATAACATTTCATATAATTCATACATCATATACATTTCATTCATAACATTCATACATCATAATCATTCATTTCAATAATTCATACACAATAACATTTCATATAATTTCATACACATAACATTTCATATAATTCATACACAAATAACATTTCATATAATTCATCATACACAATAACATTTCAAATAATTCATACACAATAACATTTCATATAATTCATACACAATAACATTTCATATAATTCATACACAATAACATTTCATATAATTCATACATCATAACATTTCATAAACATAACATCATAACATTTCATATAATTCATACATCATAACATTTCATATAATTCATACACAATAACACATATAATTCATACCAATAACATTCATATAATTCATACCAATAACATTTCATATAATTCATACACAATAACAATTTCATATAATTCATTAATCATAACATTTCATATAATTCATACACAAATAACATTCATATAATTCTAACATCATAACATTTTCATTAATTCATACACAATAACATTTCATTATAATTCATACATCATAACATTCATATAATTCATACACAATAACATTTCATATAATTATACCATATAACATACACAATAACATTTCATATAATTCATACACAATAACATTTTCATATAATTCATACACAATACATTTCATATAATACATAACATTTCATATAATTCATATACAATAACATTTCATATAATTCATACACAATAACATTTCATATAATTCATACATCCTAACATTTCATATAATTCATACACAATAACATTTCATATAATTCATACACAATAACATTTCATATAATTCATAGATTTCACATAATTCATACACAATAACATTTCACATAATTCATACACAATAACATTTCATATAATTCATACACAATAACATTTCATATAATTCATACATCATAACATTTCATATAATTCATACACAATAACATTTCATATAATTCATACACAATAACATTTCATATAATTCATACATCATAACATTCATATAATTATACACAATAACATTTCATATAATTCATACATCATAACATTTCATATAATTCATATAACAATTTCATATAATTCATACACATTAACATTTCATATAATTCATACATCATAACATTTCATATAATTCATACACAATAACATTTCATATAATTCATACACCATAACATTTCAATATAAATTCATACACATAACATTTCAATATTCATACATCATAACATTTCATATAATTCATACATCATAACATTTCATATAATTCATACACAATAACATTTCATATAATTCATACACAATAACATTTCATATAATTCATACATCATAACATTTCATATAATTCATACATCATAACATTTCACATAATTCATACACAATAACATTTCACATAATTCATACACAATAACATTTCATATAATTCATACACAATAACATTTCATATAATTCATAACACAAATACATTTCATATAATTCATACACAATAACATTCACACATAACATTTCATATAATTCATACATCATAACATTTCATATAATTCATACATAATAACATTTCATATAATTCATACATAATAACGTTTTATATAATTCATACACAATAACATTTCATATAATTCATACATCATAACATTTCATATAATTCATACACAATAACATTTCATATAATTCATTCAATATTTCATAAACATAATAACACATATACATTCATTCATTCATAACACATATAACATTCACATATAATTCATACATCATAACATTTCATATAATTCATACACAATAACATTTCATATAATTCATACACAATAACATTTCATATAATTCATACACAATAACATGTCATATAATTCATACACAATAACATTTCATATAATTCATATATCATAACATTTCATATAATTCATACATCATAACATTTCATATAATTCATACATCATAACATTTCATATAATTCATACATCATAACATTTCATATAATTCATACACAATAACATTTCACATAATTCATACACAATAACATTTCACATAATTCATACACAATAACATTTCACATAATTCATACACAATAACATTTCACATAATTCATACACAATAACATTCACATAATTCATACAAATAACATTTCACATAATTCATCAATAACAACGCACATAACATTTCATATAATTCATACACAATAACATTTCATATAATTCATACATCATAACATTTCATATAATTCATACATCATAACATTTCATATAATTCATACACAATAACATTTCATATAATTCATACATCATAACATTTCATATAATTCATACACAATAACATTTCATATAATTCATACATAATAACGTTTTATATAATTCATACACAATAACATTTCACATAATTCATACACAATAACATTTCATATAATTCATACACAATAACATTTCAATAATTCATAGACAATAACATTTCATATAATTCATACATAATAACGTTTTATATAATTCATACACAATATTTCACATAATTAACATTTCATATAATTCATACACAATAACATTTTACATAATTCATACACAATAACATTTCGTATAATTCATATATAACAATTCTCCAGCCTCTACAGCTGATCCAACACACGAAAAATGGAGTCAAGTTCCAGCCAGTGAAGACGCTAGAGTCCATTACTTCTTTAAAAGCATCAATGTCTATACATCTTTTTATTTTTATTTTTATTTTTTATTTATATATTTATTTATTTATTTATTTATTTATTTATTTATTTATTATTATTATTATTATTATTATTATTATTATTATTATTATTATTATTGTTTTTTTTTACTGAAGCCTCACGCTGAAACCTACCAGACTAAGTTCTGTCAATCAAGGCTCTATGGGGCTTCGTAGGTCATGGTTCTACGAGGGATCATATAAAGGGGGGTTTCTGTCTGTCTGTCTGTCTACTCATTTATCTGTCTGTCTACTCATCTATCTATCTATCTAATACGGAGGGGGTTTCCTGTCTGTCTATCTACTCATTTATATTATCTGACTATAATACGGAGGGGGTTTCCTGTCTATCTATCTACTTATCTATCTGTCTATCCTATCTATATATCTTCTTATCCATCTACTCATCGATCTATCTATCTAATACGGAGGTGGTTTCCTGTCTATCTATCTATCTATTTATCTATCTGTCTATCTACTCATCTATCTATCTAATATGGAGAGGGTTTCCTGTCTGCCTGTATGTTTATTTACCAATCTATCTGTCTATTTATCTATCCACAAGTATCTGTCTAGCTATCTACCTCTGTATGTA
>NW_020868915.1:861131-866258 GCF_003789085.1 Penaeus vannamei
TAATAACGATAATGATAATGATAATAGCAATAATGATAACAGTAACAATAAAAGTGATAATGATGAAGATAATAATAATGATAAGATAATAATAATAATAATAATAATAATAATGATGATGATGATGATGATAATAATAATGATAACAATAATAACAATGATAATAATAATGATAGTAATAATAATAATGATAATAATAACAATAACAATAGTAATAACAATCATGATAATGATAATGATAATGATAATAATCATTAATACTACAAAAATGATAGTGATAATATTTACAATAATAATGTTAATATGAATGATGATAATGATGACAGTATAGATGATAACAATAACAAAAGTAATAGTGATTATAATAAATAGTAATAACAACAGTTATAATTACAAGATAATGATAACAATTATAATAAAAATAATAAAGATAATGATAATGATAGTGAGAAAGAGCAAAACTAAATAAACATTTATGAAAAAAGAACAGAAATAATACATCACAAATTGAATCTCAGAATACATCTAAATAATAATCAAAACAACGAACAAAAATCGGAAAGACGTTCCTCGAAATTGAACGTTTTTTTACGTATTCATGAAATTAGTTTTCAGTAATGCACAGCCACAGCTCTGCAACATTATGCTATTCTATATTGTATCAGAAACTCATGATTGATATATATTCACTTTTTTTTTTTCAGATATTGGAAAGTCTATTGACGAATAACGAATCAGAAATAAAGAGAGAAGTATGGAAAATACTTTATGTTTTTTATGAATAGAAAAAAAATGGATACATATGCATGTATGCGGATTGATTGTTTCATAGAAAGATGAGTCAAAGAGGGAGTGAGCTCTCTGTTTATCTATCTATCTATCTATCTATCTATCTAACTTAATGTCTATCTATGTATCTCTCCATCTTTATATCTATCTATCTATCTCTCTAACTTTTTGCCTATCTATCTATCTATGTATCTCTCTAACATTATATCTATCTATTTATTTATCTCTCCAACCATATGTCTATCTATCTATCTGTCTCTCTATCTATGTATCTCTCTAACTTTATGTCTACCTATCTTTCTATCTGTATATCTGTCTGTGTATATCTATGTATATCTATCTATCTATCTGTCTAATTGTGTCTATGTATCTGTTTATCTATCAGTCAATCTATCTATCTATCTATTTACCTATCAAAGTGTGTGCCTGTGTGTGTGAGTATAAAGAAAATAAACCGTTTGAACACATAAATGTATAATTGACGAGTTTATTCTTTGACAAAGTTTGATAAAATGATGTCTATTAACCATTGGTACTAAATTGACAGATAAATTGATGGGTCACGAGGATAAAGATTTATGGATAAATTTATTTCTGAGAGGATAATGGATAGGAACGAGAGTGATTTATGGGTGAATTTATTCCTAGAGGATAAAGGTGTTTGACTTATGGACAAATTTATTTTAAGAGGATAATGATGATTCTATTTTCACACAAACAGATATTTTGGAAAAAAACAAAATCCATTATTGAAAGATACAGGAACTCGTTCGTAAAGAGACACGCGATGTACTATATATCTAAACAAATAAGTACATAAATACATGAATTGATTCGTCAAAATCTATATCCGTATGGATTTGAATAGAATATTCAATACTCTTTTTGTTTATTCTGTTTTTATAGATTTGCATAAATTAGGTAACAGTATCAACAAGTTGACTTTATGACGTAATAAAGTAATCTTTGATTTGCATAGCTTTCATCTCCTGCATTTATCTACTTTCAGATGGCGAGTTTATTTCATTTATGTGTACAGGATACATCCACACACACGCACACACATCTGTATATATATATATATAATATATATTATATATATATATATATATATATATATATATATATATATATATATATATATATATATATATATATATATATATATATATATATATATATATATATATATATATATATATATATATATATATATATATATATATATATATATATATATATATATATATATATATATATATATATATATATATATATATATATATATATATATATGCACACAACACACACACACACACTCACACATATATAAGTGTGTGTGTGTGTGTATGTGTGTGTGTGTATAGAGACATACATAAGTATGTGCGTATGTCTGTGTGTCCTCGTATATCGCACAAAAGACACAAAACAATGCTCTTATTGACATTTCAATCGATAGTAACCCGACACAGGAATCCGGAGATGTGTCAGTTAGATCTCATATATACGTCAGACCTCAAAACACTATTGACATCTGCCTCTTTGGAGTCGAGTTCCTCCTTATATATAAAGCGTACTGGAGGGGCGGGTGCCAACCATTGTTTTTGGGATTATTTTATATATCCTTTTTAGAAAACGGTGGAGGTTGATGGTGGTGTGTTGCAGTTTTTTTCTATTTTGTGAAATGGGTTTGTTAAATGTTCTTTTTGCAGAAATAAGAATCAGGAGGCTGGGAAAATTAAGAAAAATAGGAAGACAGAAAAAAACAAAACAACATTGAGCACGAAACGTACCATACAAAAGAGACGTCAAAATATTGACCAAAGTCTTCCTCCTCCTCCTCCTGACCCCCCATCTCCACCCCCTCTCCTCCTTCCCTTTCTTCCCCTATATATTCCACCACCTACCCCCTCTCCCCTCCTCCCTCTTCTTCCCCTCTTATCCACCCTCTCCCTCCTCTCCTCCACCCCCTCCTCCCTCCTCCTCCCCTCCCCTCCTCCCTCCTCCTCCACCCCTCCTCCTCCTCCTCCCTCTTCCCCCCTTCCCCCTCACCCCCTCCTCCTCCGCTCTGTCGATATTAATTAGACATTCTCGAGCCCTTTTGTCAATGGAGACAATGGCGGAGTCGAGACACAATGGCCAAGGGTTTTGTCGACGAAGGAAACTTGCTTGAGAAGTCTTAGGGAGACAATGTTACCCGGCGTAAACCTTGTGTTAGAGGGCCCGTATTGGCTTAGGTGGAGCGCCATTTTGTACTCATAGGGGAAACAGATTGTGTGTTTTATTGATTCCTCTCGTGGACCTCCTTTTCTAGGGATATTTCATTTGTTGTATTTTTTTTTTTTTTTTTTTTTTTTTTTTTTTTTTTTTTTTAGTCACACACACACGTTGCGTATATAGTATGTAAATCTAACCTTTGGGTTATTCTCTTGAATTCTTACAATTATCTGGAGCAGTGTTTATATGTTTATATGTTTATATATTTATATGTTTATCACGATAAACACCGAATGTTTTCCAGGTCTTATATATGCTTTATTTGTATTTTTTCACGCATTTAGTAATATCTTGTGAAGGAAACTTATTCTGTTTAGGTAAAACTTTTTTTCTTTTTCTTTTTTTGGAATACCAGCCAGGCCAGTAATTTTAGGGGAATGAGAGGTTACAGCGTTTGGAAAATAAGATTATGTGCATTTTATTGATTCAACATACTTTGTGGAATCATCTGCTGAAACACAAAGGTAAATATTTTTTCATTGATATCAGTATCATATCTAAACTAAAATATTACTCAACTTCCTTTATTTGACATATTTGTTTTGTTCATGTTGTGCTTTCTTCCTGACTTGTGTCTCGAATTTCATTCCATTTTTATACAAATGAAAGACCGAGTTATATCGGGTGACAAAAGGACATCAAAGCGAAGGACCTTTTGTGTTGGTAACAAGGGAGCGTGTCCGAATGCGTGTTTTCAATTCGTGATTTCTGCGAGGGTTGACGAATATTTCGTTCGAATGGCGGGAATAATGAGAGGAGGAAAAAAAAATATTTGTCTTGAAACATGTCATTGTAGCGAAAATAACAATGGAGAGAGTTGAGTTACATGACCAGATACGAATTTTTGAAACAAAAGGTGATGATGATTTTTTTTGGGTCAAAATACTTCCTGCTAATGAGAAAAGAGAAAAGAAAAAGGAAATGTGCTTCAAAAGTTAGACATTGCACCGAAAACAACATAAAATAAATCACTGCACAATTTTATAGCAAAACAAAACCATCAACACTCGCATTCGAACACCGTTTCCTTTTGCACAAGAGTATCACAATTTATCAAAACATTCTTTTCATCTATTATTTTCTCCCGCCATTATTTTCATATCTTTTATCTCTCCGATTTTCTCCTGACCTTAAAGTTCAACAACATGCCTTAAGTGTGCAGACAATTCAAAGCCAACTTTCGAGATGACTTTAACTTTCCCCTCAAGTTAAGTAGAAGTTCGGCTGTGTTCTGGAGTACTGCTGAGAGCAATACCTCTTTTCTCTCTCTCTCTATCTCTTCTTTTTTCTCTTCTTTTTTGTTCAATAATTGTTTTTCGATTTGCACTCCAGCCTCGTGTCTGATTCTGAGAAAATGTTGAAACGAAACAGAAGTTAGCAAGGTCACTGAAAGTGGCGGAGAAAGGCGATCGACTTCTGAAGTCCGCCTTTCTCTCTCTCCTCTCTCTCTCTCCTTTCTCTCTCTCTCTTCCATCCGCTCTCCTCTCTCTCTCTCTCTCTCCCTCTCCTCCCTCTCATCTCTCTCTCTCTCGCTCCATCTCGTCTCTCTCTCTCTCCTCTCGTCTCTCTCTCTTTGTTTTGTGTGTCTCACCTGCTCTCTCCCTCTCTCTCTCTCTCTTTCGTCTTCCTCAGCCGTTCAGCGCTCACCCATCCTCTCTCTCTCTTCGGCTCATCGTCTCTCTCATGTCTTTGTGTCTCGACTGACATCTGTCTCTCTCTCTCCATCTCTCTCTCTGTCCCTCCCCTCCCGCTCTCTCTTCTCCTGTCTCTTTGTGTGCTCACTGGGAGAGGGTCGTCTCTCTCTGCGATGGCAGGGAGAGGTGCGGGTCATGCGGGGCAGGGCGCGAGAGAGGAGGGGGTCGTTCGACCTCTGTCTACGGCTCACAGAAGCCAGTAGGACTCTCGCAGTCTCAGTCAGTCTCGACGTTCGGGGAGACCGCCGCAGGTCGATCAAGGAGTCAGAGAGAGAGTCGGATGAGGACGAGGAGAGTCGGAGAGAGAGAGAGGAATGCAGAAGATAGAGGGCGAGGAGAAGAGGGAGAAGCATCCGTGCTCAGTCCT
>NW_020868915.1:873022-880522 GCF_003789085.1 Penaeus vannamei
ATATATATATATATATAAATACATATATATATACACACAATAACACATATAACACCATATATAATATATACATATATACAACACATATATATTAATATATATATATATATATATATATATATGTATATATATAATATATATATATATAATATATATATTATATATATATATATATATATATATATATATATATATATATATATATATATATATATATATATATATGTATATTTATCTGCAAATATTAACTGTTAATTAATTGTATAATGCCACCACCAGTTCTTTCAATGGCAGAACTGGAACCTTATAGCTAATATTCTTAAAATGACACAGCAATTATCACTACCCTGACTAGCTTTGCAGGTCAACTTAAAAGATATTAGTTTTTACTATTTTTATTATTGTCTTTAAGTCAACATATTATACCGAAGCAGACATCACCACCACCGGTTGTGACTACCCCACCTAGTTGTTAACGACTAGCCACTGGAACACATTATGTTCTCCTGATATACTTTCCAACACCCGGACAACTCGCCCAGTACCTCCCTAGACAACTTAGATTTGCACTCCTCTTACCGACATGAAGAGAGTGAATCTGTCCATCCTTGTCTCGGGACGGCCAGGAGGTGTTCTGTCTCCTAGTCACCGTCTCCTTAGTGTGCTGTGCTGGCGCAGCGGTAAGGTGCTGGTCTAGCAATCTTGCGGACCTGCGTTCAATCCCACGCCTGGCCAGTGAGTGGTATCCCCGGCCATTCCTTGCACACAGGGGAAGATTTGGGCAAAATAAAACAGACACTGTATGTCACAGCACAGAATATCCATTGTAACAAATGGAATTAAAACTAAATCTCCTCTCCCGTCACCGTGCGTGCGCAGACGAGAGACGCCCTTAGCGATGCACGACGATTTATCTCTTTTCTTCATAATCTTCATAAAATCCGTCGTCTTACGACATCCCCCTATAAGTATGATCGTCCCCGATTATGTTATCCCGGGAAGGAGTATTCTTTGGCCGTCTAAGAGAACTAACCTAACCCCCGGCTCGACGCCTCGAAGGGGCGGTAAGTTACTCAGAGATTGCCACTAAACTTGTACCGGACGTCGTGATGGTAACTCGATCGCGACGAATCCCTGGTCGTCTTCAGACGTGTCTTCCTCCGAGTTCTGCCATCAACTGCACCACCGACGAGATGTTGAGAACTTGAAGTACCACCATATATGCCCAGCCATTGCGATCCCCCACATAACGATAATGAGAGTCCAAGATATCACTGCAGGATATTCCAGATGGTCTTGCTCTAAATTCGCCCGGAGCAGAGCCCTGATCCAAGCTCGCTCCCTGAGGGTGGACGCCTCCACTAATGTAGTCTCCGGTTCGGCGTCCCCTAGCGAGTCTTGAAGCAACATTTCCTCTCGAAGGTCCGGATCCATCACTCCTCGCAGATCCTGCCAGCCAGGCTTCGGTAACATGGTAACCACCTGCTGATGTTCCAAGGACGATATCAGCGGAATGAAGAAATCCTGCGAGGTAGCCTGATAACCTGACCCCAGGCGAAGGACTCCCACACCTTCCAAAGTCTCCCTGGGTTTCATGACCCCTGCCTGGGATGCTCCCGGACAGGAAATGGAGATCTCGATGGGATAAGGTACACTGTAGATCCACCGAGTTCCCTGCCTCAACACAATGGGTGCGAAGTGGTCCGTCACCACCTCGTCGCAGACATCTTCCACCTTGTCCTCCTTGAAAAAAGCTGCTAACAAGCACGACCTTACATGCCCCCTGCAAAGAAGTCCAGTAGATGCAGGGCACAAAGACAGGCCAGCCCGAACTGCGAGGCAGGAATCCAGGGTATCCATCTCCATAAACATGTCCCGGGATTCTGAATGGAACAGATACGAGGCAGATATCTTTGTATAAAAGATGAAGTCTCTCTGACCGATCTCGGGAAACTATGGACACTGAAGACATCCAATCCCAACCCCGGCAAGGGGAGTGCCATTTACATAACCAGCTGTCCAGAAGAGATCCCTGGCCGAACCGCCACATGTATTAGATCATAATACAGATAAACATCCTGCTCCGCTGGGGGGGGAAATTAAATGTACACCCTCCCGTGAGAGCTGCAATAACAAGTCCAACACTGTGCCCGGGGGTAAAAGTTCCGGTGACAACTGTCCCTTAATTGCCTCTCTTAAACCACCCAATAATGAGTATTGGTTTTGTTTGATTCTTTTTAAGACTGACCTATAGTTTTCCAGAGTCAGACTAAGCAAAAATAATCGCTGGGTCTTACCCACTGACTTTCCCAATTTTTTTACTGCCCAGTCCAACAATCCCACGGAATCCTCCAGTCTTTTTTGAGCCTCCTCTAGCCGTGTAACATCCCCAAGAGTACTATCCAGTAGAGAAAGATACTTCTCCCATTGTTAAAGCTTTGCGAGCCGTCACCTCAGTAGACATGAGCATAGAGTGTAGTTTGTCTATTCTGCCGCTAGTCTGCCCCTAAGACGAAGTTCACAACATTTGTTAAAGCCGAAATACCCCCAACGATGGAACGTCGCTGTCTTGATCTCTCCCCCATCGTCAAGAAAAAGTCTCGAATCACAGACGCCTGATGGTCAATTTCATCCAACATCTGTCGGACCATAGTCTTTATCCCGTCTATTATGGGTGTCCCAAGGTCAGAGGTCATTACCCCCACCCTGTTCCTGTCATCTTGCCTTGGATTACTTAACTCTGTACTATCCAAGTGCTTATCTACTTCTTGAAGCCAGGCCTGGAGCTCAAGCAAAGGCCCGGTAAGTCGTGTCCTCTCTACTTATGTACGTATGATCTGCACAGATGAAGTGTAGAGGACCTGTCCCTCCGGAATGAAAACCAGCCTGGTGCTTGCCAAAGAATCCTCTAACTCCATCCGGGCCCCCACTCCCAAAATGATCTGAAAAATATCCCAGCATGAGAACTACATAACAGAAAATATAGTACCATTCCGCTCCCTATATTTTATATACCCCTGAGTATTAGGCTCATGAATTGGATATGCCCTGTTTACATTTCCCCCTTGACCTAAGCAAAGGGATGATTCCAACTTTAGCCTAGCAACCTGAATCTTACATTCTTTCCAATCCGACAGTCTTCATAACATATACCACCTCATTTACCCTGTCTATCACTCGATAAGGCCCAGTAAATAATGGCTGTACTTTTTTATTTAGCCCAGGCTTTGGAACTGCCTGAACAAATACTCGGTTACCCTCTACTATGGGATGGATTCTTGCCCGAGGTCTATTTCGTGGCCTTCTCTTTATCTCCTCCTTGATGTGATACTGGCAGCGCTTGTAAACTTTACTACCTATCACTCGAAGTTCCTGAGAATAATCCTCTAAATCATACTAGGAGAATCCCTGATTATCCGATGGTATGCGGTGTTGTATGCTAATGTGGCCACAGGCAACATCACATTCCAGGTATTCAGATTGTCCCAAACTAGGGTCCTCAGAATTTTAGTTAAGACACCATTTACTCTTTTTACCTGGCTATTTGAACTAAGGTGATACGGAGTTATCACATGTCTACCCATCTGTAACTGTGTACATAACTCCCTAAACAACTCTCATTTATAAACTCCTGACCCCCATCCATTATGATGTGTCCTGGAGCTTCCTCATTTATCACTACCATCTCGATGAATGCCCTTGCTACAACGTGCATACAACGTATGCACGTTTCACACTTTCTACAAATTTTTCGCACTGCTTCTTTCATGCCTATAAAGAATGTAAACTTTTCTAGCCTTACTAGGGTAGCAGTCACCCCTCCATGACCTGAGATAGGGAGACTGTGTGCCAACCGCAACGCAACCTCCTGAAATTCCTGTGGGACCACTACCCTAAAATTCTTAACCTTATATACATTTGTATGGACGTTATAAAACAGCCCATCTGGCCGAATCTGATACCTGTCTATGCTTCCCGGAAGGCGTCTACTGAACCCCACAGGCAAGGCTACCCCTTCTACCAAGTGGCATTTTACCACACCCCAGAAAGGATCCTCTGCCTGAGCCCTCCTTAAGTCATCGACAGACCATACCTTAATTACTTCAGGGACCCCCACTCCCGGCGAACTAGCCAGAGGACATCTAGTATCAGCAGGTTGTTCTACTGCCCCTCTGGCCTGCTGTTTGCTCCTAGTAACGGCACCTACTACTAAATCATCAATTGGATAATCAGGCTCCCTAATACAAGAGAGTGCATCAGTTACATTATCCTTTCCTGGTATATAGTCAACCTGAATGATAAAATTAGCTATGGCCATCTGCCACCTAGACACCCAGTCTGATCCCTCCTTACTTGTGAATAAATATCGCAAAGGCCGATGGTCCGAATGGATCTCCACCGGGTAACCTTGAAGAATAGTACGATTTACACGAAGCCCAAAGACAATGGCTAATGCCTCACGCTCTATTGTGCTATAATTCAGTTCTGGTCCCTTCAATGCCCGACTGAAATATGACAAAGGCCATAATACCCTGGCATCATCCTTTTGTTGAAGGACCCCTCCAATGGCAAACTTACTAACATCCGTGGCTAGTACAAAAGTTACGAGTAAAGTCCGGGAAGTTCAGTACTATATCTTCCTTTAGAGCTCTCTTCAAAAGGTCAAAAGCCTCGTTTGCCTTAGAACTCCATTCTAATTTACATTCTAATGAACTTTCGATAGTAATTTGCAGCACCCAAAAATGTCTGCAATTCTCGCATAGTAACTAGAAGGGGATAACCTTTCATCGCCCTAACCTTCTGTGACTGAGGTTTTACCCCATCTGCTGAGATAATATGGCCCAAATAATCTACCTCGGACTTGAAGAATACACACTTTGACAGCTTCAGTGCGACATTGGCCTCTTGTAGCCATAACGAGACTGCCCTTAAAGTATCACAGTGTTCTTCCCACGAATCTTCAAGGACAACAATGTCATCTACACAAACCCAACCTCCCCTACTAATCCAGTGAGAACCTGGTTTATGATACGCTGGAAGGATGCAGGAGCATCCTTCAGTCCGAAAGGTAACACATTGAAATGATAGTGCCTCTCCGGAGTCGAGAAAGCCGTAAGTTCCTTACTTCGTGAAGTCAGAGGGATTTGATGATAGCCTTGACGAAGGTCAAGACAAGGAAAAATCCTACTTCGACCCATTCACTGTAAGACCCTATCTATGTGAGGCAGTGGATACCTATCATCTTGAAGTATTTAATTCAATAATCTAAAATCCAAACAGTCTCAGACTCCCATCTTTCTTCTTGACAGGTACTAACGGACTGTTATAAGGGGATCGCCAAGGCAAAATAACCCCTTGTGCCATCATATCCTCGATTTGGCGCCTTATTTCTTCCCTATACTTTAAAGGAATTGGATATGACTTCTTATAGATAGGTGGTCTCTCTGCCCTTATCTCATGGAAAAACTGATCATAGATCATCAATGGTTTGTCATCCAGAGAAAATACCCTTGGAAATTCCCAAACTATCCCTGACAACATGTCATGTTCCTTTGAACCCCTTGCGAACCAGCTTTAGCAACCTAACTACACCGTTTCCTGTAGTACTTATGCTAGCACTGACAGCTCCTATCGCAACCATGTCCTCGTCAAGCTGACGTTTTTGCATCTCGACGACGTCCCCAATGCAGTCCGTTGACTCTACCCCAACAGGAAAATTCTCCTCCACTGCATATGGAACCCTGAACTAAAGACGATTCCCGGATCGTCGTATCCCGACTACCCCTTCCGAAAGTCTTAAGCCAGCCAACTCCCGTGGTATGAACAACATGGAATTTATTCTCCCTGGAACCTTTCCATCCCCACTGAGTTCTAAATCTAATACTCCATAGTCGGTCTCCCTGAACTGGATGTAGGGCGTCCCCCACAACCATTTAACACGGTAGCACCTGACCCCACTTCTGAAGGACTCCACACCACATCCACCCGTTGTCCCTCGATCGACAGGTGGATGGTTAACAAATACTACCTGATGTTGTTTAATAAATTCACATCCTAATAGCAAATTTCCTGGCAGATTCCATGACTCTGCCACTAAAAACAAGTGCCTAACCTTTACTGTTCCGAACTCCCCTCTCTGGCCTATGTCAGTGACACCACCCCACCTGACCCTGAGACTGGAATCCTTTACCTCGATATTCCTTCCATGTATAAAAGCACTACTTACTGATGAACATTCCCCTGCCGTATCACTTTTGTTAGTTCACCCAGAACAACTAAATCAAAAAGAAGTAACCCCGCACCAAAAGACTGTACAGTTATTACCGCCTCCCTCCAAGAAGAGGGAATTGATCCTGGAGCCAACGTCCCCTCACCCTTAGCGTGAGAACCCGCCCCACCATCTGCAGGGAACACATCTATGCACTCCCCTTCCCCTCGTTGTTGTTTTTTTAATTAGAAGGCAGAGCGACCTGGCCACCCTCCTTTTTCTGAAGCCGCACCGGACAGTGTATCTTCATGTGACCTGGTTGTTGACAGTAGAAGCACACCATACTTCCTGGCCTCCTATCCCTCGCACCTCGACCAGCGAAGCCCCCGGAATGACACTGGCCCCTCCAGCCTGTGACCCTCCACATAACTCGTGCAAGTGATCCTGAAATACTGTACATAACTCAACACTATGGCCAAAACAGGAACAAAAAACACACTTTATCTGGGGCGGGGATCCCCTACCGACCCCTCTCCCCCTGATTGACCGAATGAACGCAGAACAATCATTCATCAAATGACCTTCCCTATTACAATATGGGCAAGCAGGAGCGCCGGTATTCCGTCGTACCTCTCCCCTGCCAATACTACAATGTCCCCTACTAGGACCTAGCTTACCTTGGGGAGGCAAAGGGGTCGACAGGCCCTTCGCCTCCTTCCCAGTCTTCATCTCTCCCTTTGCAAGATCCTGCTCCGGCACCCTAGGCGATGTAGCAGCCGCAACCGACCGAGTGCCAGCTGAGGCCTTTGCCTTAGCCAAGACCACTAACTCCGGGTTGTCAGACGCCCATGAGTTATAGAGCCCTAACAAAGTAATCGGGGAGACAATATCATCCAATGTATGCTTCTGGATGAAGGAAGCAGGCAAATCCTTCGCTAACAAAAATCCAAACGCGCCCATAATGATAGGCTCCAACTCCTTGTTGAGGCCCACCAACTCCCAAGCAACCTGGTACAGACGATTGAAAAAAGCAATTACTGGCTCCCCATCCTTCCGCTTTATCTCACATAACCTAACCACTAGCGTGCTTAGACTTGGCTTAGCAGCATGAACTTTAAGGAGCCGCTCCTTTAAAGAACTCCAAACATCCTTGGTATTTGCAGCCTTCCAGAACTTCCAAGTGCTCAACGGCTCCCCCCGCAGCCGTTCCAGGGCTAAATTTATCCTTCCCAAGTCGTCCCACTGCTCCCCTGTGGTCAAGTCCTCTACCATAGAGAGCCACCACTCTAAAT
>NW_020868915.1:895522-902473 GCF_003789085.1 Penaeus vannamei
GGAAATAGAAAAAGAATGGAGGACAAAGAGAGAAAGGAGAAGAGATGCAGAGAGAGAGGAGAATGACATTCAACCTGAAGAGAAGGGAAGAGAGAGTACGTAAGTATTAGAGTGATGTTGATAATGATGATTATAAGAAAAACAGTGATAGGCATAATGATAATGTTGATGCTACTGATAAACAGAATTATCATTAAAAGATTGATAAGAGTCGTACTGATAGTTATTTTTATTATCATTACGGTATTTTTATCAGCATCACGATCATGATTATAACAAGGCCACAAATTATGACAAAATAATAATCCGATTATATATTTGTAATAATGACAATGACAAGCAGATAAGTATTCTTGTTCAATTAAAATGTATAGTACATATTACTCGCAGAGAAAATCATGTCAATATTATTATTAATAAAAACGGTAAAATAAAGAGAGATCGACGATGATGATACAAACATTCGGATAATGAAAATAACAACAGTAATGACGATGATTTCATAATAGTAAAAACGTATATATGAATAAGAACAATACAGAGGTCACTTCTCCGCTCGGATTAAATCTTGAGTTGATTTCCAGCCGTCTTGTTATTTTTCTGTTTTCGAGCCTGCCTTTGAGTACGCAGCGAGCAGGAGATCCCGAAGACCTTTTGATCTATTTCCAGACTTCAAAGCGTGACGTCATCCGTAAACCCTGGCGAGATCCAGTGTTGTGATACTCTTTTATCAAATTTATCCGTTGTTGAAGACGTAGATATTTCAAAACAAAAGCGGAGTGCCAGTCAGAAGTTTAGGATCGCTGGTGGAAATGAGTGTGGCTGGATGAGACTGATATCTTTAAGGTCGCTTATTGCTTATCCTATAGTTAATAAAAAACGAAAGATGTTGGAGACTTTGCACACGATTCAGCGAAAGCTATACTACACAGTTATGCCATTTGAACGACAAAAGTTGCCTCAGTAATTTTGCCAATAATGACCCAATACTTGAATGCTGCCATCAAGGTTAATGACAGCGCTGCCAGTAGTTATATATTTCTTAAATGATATTATGATAATAATGATAATGGTAATCTTTATAATAATTACAATAATAATCTTTATTCTCATTATCATCATTATTATCATTACTATTATTATAAGTTTCATTATTATTCTTATTATCCTTATTATTATTATCATAATTTTTGTGATTATCATACTTTTTGTGATTATTGTCATATTTTTTATGATTATCATTACTGTTATTATTATGATTGTCATTATTATCATCATTATTATCATCATAATCATAATTATCATTGTCATGATTATCATCATTATCATAATTATTACTGTAATTATTATCATAATTACTATTATTTTTATGATTGTTATCATCATGATCAATATCATCATCATTATCATAACAATGAAAAAGTGTAATGTTTGTGATAGTGATAATAATGATATTGTTAACGATAATAATTATGAATTTAATAGCAATACATATATCCAAACTGATTGTGATTTTAATGTACAAATATTTTTTACACTTAATTCTATGTGCTTATTCATCAGTTCTACCTATCTCACACATACAATTTAATAATAATTTAGTTTAATTCTATTTATTACAATGGATATTCTTTGCTGTCCGTCTGTTTAATTACTGTTGGTTCAGTGCAAGGAATGACCGGGGTTGCCATCCACTGGCAGAGCGCGGAATTTGGAGAGTAAGATCGCAAGACGAGAACGCTACCGTTGCACCACCAAGCACAAGGCGTAATCAGTATCCTTATCATTATCAACATTATCATCCCTATAGTTATCACCATTACCACTTCTTCAATCAGTGTTACTGTCATCATTGCCATTATCGTAACACTATTATCACCATAACCGTGCTTATCACCAGCCGATAATGGAGAGAGGAAAGTGGCATAAAAGCAGCAATATTCAGCGCGGACCGAGGTAACAAAGCCGCGTCCTCCGAGGCTAAGATGCTCCCCAATCCTATTTCCGACGAAATCCTTTTGGTCGATAAAAGAGCAGGAAATTGCAAGTCGAAAATTTTATGCAGCAGTCGGGCCGTGACAAAGGACGAGAGTGAATTTAGACCGAAAATGTTAATATTCATGTTTCTGAATATTCACTTTACAAATGGGGTTTGAATATGGAGGTGCGCGTGACGGTGAGCTAACACACACACGCAGACATGAAAGATAATAGTTATGATAATAAGAATAAGAATAACAATGATAATGATAACAATAATATAGATAAATAAGATAACAATCATCAGAGTGAAAATAATAAAAAGAAATATAATCATCACCATCATCATCATAGTAAAAATAGTTATAAAGGTAATAATATTAATAAAAAATGAATGATAGTAGTAAAAATGAAAACTATGATAATTCTAATAATAACAATGATTATAGTAATAATGATAATGATAAAAATGACAAATAATATAATATAATAATAACAATAATGATAACAAAAATAACAATAATGATAAAAAAGTAAAAATAATTAATGATGGTGATTGTAATAATAATGATAATAGTAATGATGTAAATGATGATGCTCATAATGATAATGAGAACAACAATGATAATAATGATGAAAATGATAATAATGATGATGAAAATGATGATATAAATAATAACAATAATAATATAATAATAATAATAATTATTATTAATTATTATAATAATGATTATAAAAAAACGATAATATCAATAACGACAACAATAATAAAATATGAATAAAAGTAATAATAATGATAACGATATAGTATTATCAATAGTATCATCATCATTAATGATACTGATAATGATAATAATAATAATGATAATGATAATAATATGATGATAATGATAATAGTATAATGATTATGATAATATAATGAATATGATAATAATAATAACAATATATAATATAATGATAATAATATATATAAACAATGATAACGATAATGGATAATAATGAATATATCATATTAAAATAATGTAATAATAATAGTAATAGTAAAATAATAATGATAATTATTTCATATAATAGTAATTATTAAATTTAATAATTATAGTGGTTTAAATAATAATAATTACCATTCTTATTATTATGAAAATAAGATAATGATAATAACAAAAATAGTAATAGTAATAATTACTATAGCAATAATAATGACAATAACAATAATCATCATAGTACTAATAATGCTAATAATAATGATAATGAAAATAATGACGACAAAAATAATAGTGATGATAATAACTAGAAGCACTTAGAGAGCGCATACCTCCGTCAAGGCAATAGGGTCACTGGTCAATAAACCCTCTGCTGGGAGCTGCCTGACCGCGGTGGGCTATTGAGGTCCAACCTATACTGGAGAGGTCACCAGTGAAGGATGAGACAAAATGGCTCTTAGGTGCACCAAGGGCTATGAGAGACGGTTCATCCACCCCTGGTTCATTCCATCTTGGACCAGGGAGAACCCTCCCGCGTGTTTACAGAGCATGGCGTCCGGTATTGCTAGGAAACAGGAGTCCTGGAGGTCAAGTCAACCGGCTGGTCAAATATGGCGAGGGTCAAGCACGTACTTCCCAGTCTGCATCATATGGGTCGCGCGACTGCCATCAGCACTGGATAATGACAGCGTATATTTCCCTACCTCTGAGGTTGTTGGGTGTCTTTAAGCCCCGGTGTTTAGTTTCCCCTCGTTGGACTCCATGGTAGGTGGGGGTAGGGTTGAGGAAATGAAGAATTCCACAAATTTAAAAAGATCTGGCTCTTTACACAATTCCCTAACCCATCCTTCTCGAACATCACTTTTTGTTACCCTGCAAAAATGGGAAACAGAGTACTTCCCGAGCTCCCAGACCAAGTAATAAGGAGAACTGATTAGGTATTCTGAGAAGAAACTGCTAGAGGAACTAAAGAAGTTCAAGGTAGTGGCAGTAAAGCCACATGTGCCCAACCCTAAGCAGTTCTTCCATTGCCAGGGTTATGGACATGGAGCCAACTCTTGTCATCGCAAGGAAAATGGACGACCAAGAGTCTGTGCCAAGTGTGGTAAAACAAGTCATCAAGATGACAACTGTCCAGGTCGTTTTGTTATCACTGCAAAGAAGCTTATGAAGCTTCTTCAAAGTAGTGTAACGGACAATTTTGAAAAGGAAATATTGGTAATTAAGAACAAGGAGAAAGTTTTCCAAGGTTCTAGCTGTTGGAACTCCCCAGTTGGGGAATCCCTTGGACCAATCTATTCGAGCTGGATTTGGTCGGGAAACAGAAAGGAGACAGGTCCGAAACAGAAATCAGGGAGATATTTCTTCAACACACTTCTAAAACCAAGCATTAGAAGCAGTATATAAAGATGGCTCGAAATCTGAAAATGGCGTCGGCTTTGTAGTAGAGAGTAGGACAAAGACTGCAGTTGGCAATCTTTCTTTGGCAGCCTCGATCTTCACTGCAGATTTACATGCTATCCTTGCAGTAACATTTGTTGTAATATACTGCGCTTCTCGTAGTGCTTTGCAAGCAATCAAGGGTTTAAACTCATCTCAATCAAGAGCTTAAACTGTGGAATGGGAGGTTCAAGATTAGCTTGCACAGATGTCACGTACGATAGTCGTGTTGGGTGCCAACGCATGTCGGTATCCACGAGCATTAGCAAGCTCATCGAAGGGCCAAGGCAGCTGCCACTAAGCTCTGCGATGCTCGTTGTTCTCTCCCACACACCGACTTGAAACCCAGCATCAGAAGTTGTCCTTGCGATAAAAGGAGGGAGCAATGGAGGCATACCTCTGGGAAGATACTGCGAGAGATTATAGATGACCATGGCAGTTGAGTGACCAGCGGTCATCCTAACCGACAAGTTGAAGTTGTGTTAACAAGGCTAAGAATCTGGCACACAAGATTGACTCATGAACCGATGATGGCTTAAAGTGAAGCACGTCGTGAGGGATGACAAGAGCCTTTAACGGCCACACATGGAGAGATGTGCAACATCTTTCAGACTAAAGACGTAACTACTTCTCCCCCATATACACTGAAAAGTGTGTTGGGGGAGTATTGTGACAAAGAAAGTCTTGTTAGTTTCCTAACCACCGCTGGTGGAAAAAAATCATGATTATCATTGTCAAATTTTATCATTATTATTCTTTTAATTATCTTTATCGTGATAATTGTTATTTACATTATTATCTCGGTAAAGGAGATTATGTTTTCGGTTTGTTTTAGGAACAAAAAAATGATTTTTTTACTAGAGGTGTGTCTTAGCCTAACTTAGATGCCATTGGTGGTGATCCGGATCTAGGATTTTTTTTTTTTTATTCCATAGTTACCCCTATTACATTTACGGACGTCACTAGTGTACTTGAAAGAGAGAAAAAGTGTGAATATTTTTACTGCATCAGTGAACCTATTTCCTTAGTGGAGGTAAGCGCTCTCTGAGGGTTTCTAGTTTTAACTGCTCTTACTTTAAAATCATGATTATTATTGTTTTATCATTATCATTATTATCAATAGTAGAAATATTATCATTACCATTATTATTACCATCATTTTTGTTATTGTCATTAGTACTAATAGTTATTAGTTTCATTGATATAATTATTTTAGTTATTATCATTATCATTTCTATTATCTCTTTTTCATTATAATTCTTATTATCATTAATGCTGTTGATCATCGTCATCAGTATCATCACCTCTATCATTAGTACCATCATTATCATTTTTGTTATTAGTAGTAGGCTGCGTCCACACCAGTGCCAAAACATAGTGGGAATATTAAGACTGACAAGTTGGGTAAAAAGTTAAGTCGTTGAGGAACATCGTAGTAGATATGTTGGCACGGATTTGTTGGGCGACATGTTAGCAGTCCTGGTGTGGACGAGGTGATGTCAGACACCTCCCACCAACAGACCAACATGTATATCAGAGTTTGGTGTGCTTCGCCGTTCCTGTTGCATAATAACGATGGTCTTGCCCATACTCTACGGTTTCTTCTCTGATGGCCACACAAAACAACAAATAATGCAGCTGCCAGCAACGCATCCTCACAGAACGACATGTCTGCCACTTCTGGAGACATGGTGCGGACAGTTTCACAAAGTCGATCTTATTGCCGACATGACTCTCAACACTGTAACAGATATGTCCCCATACATATCAGGAGATTTGTATCCGAATGTCTCCTATTGTGTCCCCCACAATGTTTCCAATTTGTCTCCAAGCAACATGTCACTGGTGTATACGCAGCCTTAGTATGACGATTCATTTACTATTTAATAATATCAAGATTCACCTCAGCAGGATCGTCATCATATGCATAATCATCATCGTTACCGTTACGATTATGATCACTATGATCATCATTATCACTGTACTGTTGTTGTTTTTTTCCAAAGGCACAGATAATAATTTTAAGAATAAGAATAACGTCGACCAAAATGCTGTGTACAGATACTATGAAGCAGGCGTCCCAAGTGGAGTGCCTGGCATTGCCATTAAAACAGAGGCATGTCTATTAACTCGAACCACTGCGGAAGGCTACACAGATGGCAAATTCCAAACCTAGAGCCTCATTACGGCATTTAGAAAGTAAATTTGGTTAAATATTAAAGGAAAAAAATGAAAATTATACAAACTTCTTACATTTAAGTTTATATGTAATTTGGAAGTAAAAGATTACGAGTGAAAAGAGAGATGCAGCATTGAAGACTATTTGTTATCATTTATCTATTTCATTATCCTTATCATCATCCCTTATTCATAATCATCAACACCATCTTTTTATCAGATGAATTAATGATATCTTCACATTTTGTTACATCGTGACAATGATGGTAAGAAAATAAATAAATATATTAGAGTAAGAAAATAAATAAATATATTAGATGACTCTTCTCTATGCCTCGTCTTGTCATAGTTTTTTTTTCCGTGTTTGAATAAT
>NW_020868915.1:902555-915055 GCF_003789085.1 Penaeus vannamei
GACCTGTGAGGGAAGATGACCTTTGTACTCTATTAGGTTTGGCCTAATATGACCTAGTGGTCTTAATATATTTGACCTATAACAATTATGATAATAATGATGATAAAACAACAATAATAGTAGTACTAGTAACAACAATAACGACGATGGCAATAACAAAAACAACAATAATAATAATAACAAAAATGATAAAGATAAAGAGTAATGATTAAATATTAACATTAATAACAGTATTACACTAATGGTAAAATATTAAGATCATTGTCATTACATTTAGATTATAACAGATATTATTATTATAACATAATATTATTATATTTAGACTGATATCAACAGGAAATATAATTGATGGTAATGAAGATAACGATAACCACTACTACCTTCATTATTATCATTACCATTTCCACAGTTATTATCACCATCATTACTACCATTACCATTATTACAAACATTATAATCATAATCATTATTACTATCACCACTTTAATAATCACCGTTATTGCTACCATTATTATCGTTACTATACTGCATCATTGTCTTTAATAATCACCGTTATTACTACCATTATTATCGTTATTATACTGCGTCATTGTCATTATCTATTACATCATTATTAATTCCGTTATTTTTGGTAGCGTTTGTTAGTTTGTTTGTTCCTTGGTTAGCAGGGTGACTCGAAAAGTTATGGATAGATTTATCTGATTTTTTTACCAGATGTGTCTTGGCCTAAATTAGATGCTATCAAATATTGGTGGCGGTTCGGATATTATTTGTTCGTCTGTTAGCAGAATAACTCAAAAAGTTATGTATAGATTTATCTGATTATATATTATATCTATAATATATATATATATATATATATATATATATATTTTTTTTTTTTTTTTTTTTTTTTTTTTTTAAGAGGTGTATCTTGGATCGGATCCAGGATTTTATTTATTCATTTTTTTTAATCACATTTTAACCCCCTGAGGTTTATGTTTACGGACGTCACCTGTGTACTTAAAAAAGGTAATTTTACTGTAATTCTTTAAGTATGAAATTTTTTACTGCATCAGTGACCCTATTTGCCTTGGCGAGGTATGCGCCCTCTGAGTGCTTCTAGTTATTATTATTATCATTACATTATTACATCATTGTATAATTCATCAACATTATCCTTTCATCACCCAAGGTCTATATATAAAGTATATATAGACCTTGTCATCAACAACATCAATCATCGACTTAGAAGGCACAAAACGCCCTCATAAAATAATAATAATAATAATAATAATAATAATAATAATAATAATAATAATAATAATAATAATAATAAAATAATAATAATGATAAATAATAATAATAATTAATAATAATAATAATAATAATAATAATAATAATAATAATAATAATAATAACAAAATAATAAAATAACATAATAAACAATAACAGAATAACAATAACACAACTGCCGAACAACAACAACAACAGAAAAGAGTCAAAAATAGCAACAACGACCGAATGAGCACTTTACCCCTGACCGGCTGCCGGTAAGGACGCGAGGGTCGGTTAACACACCGACACATTACGGTCTTCACACAAGTATTTCGCTGACCGTGCTACAAAACGCATTGCTGTGGGTTGCAGTATAATGGCTTTCGTGTTGTTGTTGGTTTCTCTGGGGGAATCGGTTACGTGGGAATCGGTGTATCTTTGTTTGTGTGGGTTGTGATTCTGTTGGTTAAGGTTGTGTTGTTTGTGTTGTTTCTGAGGGTTGTTTCTTTGTTTGTGTGGGTTGTGATTCTGTTGGTTATGTGGGAAGTGTTGTGTTGTTTGTGAGGGTTGTTTCTTTGTTTGTGTGGGTTGTGATTATGTTGGTTATGTGGGAAGTGTTGTGTTGTTTGTGAGGGTTGTAGCTTTGTTTGTGAAGGTTGTAGCTTTGTTTGTGTGGGTTGTAATTCTGTTGTTTCTGAGGGTTGTGTATTCGTTGTTTGTGTATTGTAATTCCTTGGTTTGTGAGGGTTGTATATCTGTGTGTTGTAATTCTGTTGTTTATGTGGGTTGTATTCATTCTGTTTGGTGAATTGTATTTGTGAGGGTTGTAATTCTGTTGTTTGCGTGGATTGTATTTGTGAGGGTTGTAATTCTGTTGTTTGTGAGGGTTGTACCTTTATGTGGGTTGTAACTGTATTGTTTGTGTGAGTTGTAATTGTGTTGTTTGTTGTTTTATTGTGAGAGTTGAATGTGAGCGAGTGAATGTCAGATCCAGACATGATCCGTTAGATAATTTATTGAGCTTTTATGGATTTGTATTTATTAGTTTCACTGCTTATTACAATGCTGCTATCTATTGACTTTCTCACTCACTCATTCTCTCGCTTCTATTCTCGCACTTTCCTTCTTCATTCTCCTCTCCCTTTCCTTTCTCCCCGTCCGCCATCTCCTCTCTCTTCTCTCCTTCTCTCTCTCTCTCTCTCTTTTTCTCTCTCTCTCTTCTTCTCTTCTCTCTCCTCTCTCTCTCTCTCTCTCTCTCTCTCTCTCTCTCTCTCTCTCTCTCTCTCTCTCTCTCTCTCTCTCTCTCTCTCTCTCTCTCTCTCTCTCTCTCTCCTCTCCTTCTCTCCTCCTCCCATTGCTCTCCATCTCATATCTCTCCCTTTTACTCTCTCCCTCTCTTTCCCTCCTCCCCCTCCCTCCCTTCTCCTCCCTCTCCATCTCCATCTCCATATCTCTCCCTTTTACTCTCCCCCTCTCCCTCCCCTCCCCATCCCCTCCCTCTCTCTCTCTTCTATCTTACAGTAGATCAGGCTATGCTATTTACACTAGGCTAAGTTAGACTGTGGTTAGACGCCTAAGAACATAAAAAAGTGAAACAGACGCTAAAGAACATTGGAACTTGCTAACATAAGGATCAAGGGAACACAGGAAGTGGGGAACATGTGGAGACGATGTGCACAGGAAGTGGGGAGCATGGGAATCGAGGAACACAGGAAATTGGGAATATAAAAGGCTGAGATGATACAAGAACTTGGTAAAAGAGAGACAGAGGAACATGGGGGGAAATACGGAACACAAACCGAAGAAACGTGGAAATTGAGGAAAGCAAGAGACCAAAGAACATAATAAGTAGAATACAGAGATCAAGTAACACAAGAACTAGAAAACATAGAAACCCAAGGATAACAAAGACGAAATAGGAAAACAAACAATAAAAAATTCAAACGTGACATTCAAAACTCGTCAGGTTTCTCATCAGAGGATTCAAGACGGTTACTCATCCACCTGACGAGGATCTCTTGACGGGTTCGAAACGTCACGATTTAACTTGACTGTTTTCCTTCACAAGAACTAGAAAAAAACATAAAAAACAAAGAACTATGATAGTACCTTTCCTCTCCCTTCGCTTCCCCACGACCAAAAGAGAGGAAGAGAGAGAGAAGAAAAAGAAGGGAGATAGAGAAAAGAGGGAGAGGGACAGGCAGGCAGAGACAGAGACATAGAAGAGAGAAAAGGAGAATAGAGAGAAAGAGAAAAGGGGAGACGAGAAGAGAAAGAGAGAGAGGGGGTGACGGACAGAGACAGAAGAGAGAGAGAGGGAAGAGAGAGAGAAAGAGAGAGAACAGAAGAAGAGAGAGAAAAAAGAGACGAGAAAGAGAGAGAGGCAGAGAGAGAAAAGAGAGGAGAAGAGAGAGAGAGAGAGAAGAGAAGAGAGAAGAGATGAGAGAGAGAGCGTACATGAAAACAAAGAAGCCCGCCGCATGTACGCCGAAACAGCTGTCTCTCTCCCGCTGGCGCCCAGAACAGGATACGCAACGGCGGCGACAGCGTGTCAGCTTACGTCAGCTTAATTAAGTGACTTTTCGGCGAAGCTTCAGAAGTGCGTTTAAGTCACGCCCCCACCCCCCCCACTTCCTTACATATACTCCCCCTATTAGGCATTGTCACCCCCCTTTCCGTCACACTTCCCCTACATATACCCCCATGGCACGTCACCCCCTCCCCTCCTCCCTACCCCACTTCCCCTACATATACCCCCTATTAGGCATTGTCACCCCCCTCTCCCCCCACTCCCCTCATCCCCACTTATAACCCCCTATGAGGTGTTGTCACCCCCCTCCCCCTCCTCTCACCCCCCACTATACTTATCCCCAACTTAATTATACCCCCTATGAGGTGTCATCTCCCCCTCCCCATCCCCTTTTACTCCCCCACTATACTTATCCCTACTTATACCCCCTGTGAAGTGTTGTCACTCCACCCATTCCCCTCATCCCCAACACATACCCCCCTATGAGGTGTTGTCACCCCCTCCCCACCTCCCCCCCACTATACTTATCCCCTACGTATACCCCTATGAGGTATTGTCACTCCCCTCTCCCCACACTCCCTAATGTACCCCCTTACGAGGTGTTGTACCTTCCCCCTCTCCCCCCCTCATCCCCAACATATACCCCCTATGAGTGTTTGTGACCCCCTCCCCCCACCTCCCCTATCCCCTACTTATACGCCCCTATGAGGTGTTGTGACCCCCTCACTCCCCACTTTACTTATCCCCAACTTATACCCCCCTATGAGGTGTATAAGAAAAAAGAAAAAGAAAGAAAACAAAGAAAAAAGAAGGAAAACAAAGAGAAAAAAAGAAAAGAAAGCAAAAACAAAGAGAAAAAGAAGAAAAAAAAAAAGTTAAACAGCTAAAACCTCTTACTCGGGAAACCCCCGCAGCTGAAACCTCCTCAGACGCAACCTCTCTCTTTCCCCGTAACAGGAGACGTCGGAAACCTCACAGATTCGCTTTGCAGACCACCCAGTTAAGAGAGGTTTCCCGCGGACTTTCTCTCTCTCTTCTCTCTCTTCTCTCTTCTCTCTCTCTCTCTCTCTCTCTCTCTCTCTCTCTCTCTCTCTCTCTCTCTCTCTCTCTCTCTCTCTCTCTCTCTTTCTCTCTCTGTCTCTCTGTCTCTGTCTGTGTCTCTTTCTCTCTCTCTGTCTCCTCTCTCCTGTCTCTGTCTCTGTCTCTGTCTCTGTCTCTCTCTGTGTCTGTCTGTCTCTCTCTCTGTCTCTCTCTCTCTCTCTTTTCTCTGTTCTCTCTCTCTCTCTCTCTCTCTCTCTCTCTCTCTCTCTCTCTCTCTCTCTCTCTCTCTCTCTCTCTCTCTCTCTCTATTCTCTCTCCTCTCTCTCTCTCCTCTCTCTCTCTCTCTCTCTCTCTCTCTCTCTCTCTCTGTCTCTCTCTCTCTCTGTCTGTCTGTCTCTTTCTCTCTCTCTCTGTCTCTGTCTCTCTTGTCTGTCTGTCTCTGTCTCTGTCTCCTCTGTTCTGTCTCTGTCTCTGTCTCTCTCTGTCTCTGTCTCTCTTCTCTCTCTCTCTCTCTCTGTGTCTGCCTGTCTCTCTCTCTCTCTTTTGATTATTATTATTTTTTTTTTTTGCAGTGGGTGGGGGGGCTGGAATGGGGTAAGGGGAGGGGGGCGGTTCGAATGGTAGGTTGTGTGGTAGGTTGTGGTTGTAATTTGGGTTATTGGGGTTGTGATTAAGGTGAAATGGACATGCGATTGTGATTATGGTTGTCGGGTTGTAGCTGTAATTCTGGAATGTGTGGTTGTGAATATACTTGTCAGGTTATAATTGAAGTTGTAATTCTGGAATGTGGTGACTGTGGTTGTCGAGGTTGTAACTTTGCAATGTGGTTGTGAATGTGGTTGCTGGAGTTGTGATTTCGCTTTGTGTACGGATAATATTTTTCAGTTGTGAATGTGGTTGTGGCTGTGGTTGAGGTATTGATCGTAATTGTGACACTGACTTGTGGGGGAAGAGAGAAATTCAACAAACAGGTAGACAGAGATAGATAGATAGACAGACAGATACATAGATAGATAGATAGATATATTAGATAGATGATTGATAGGAAATAGATAGAAGATAGATAGATAGATAGTGAGAGAGAGAGATGAAAAAATAGAAAGACAGATCAATAGATAAATGAATAAAAGGGTTTACAATTGATCTCAAGTTCATGTTCATGTTAATAAATAAAAGAATTTTGTGTGTGTGTGTGTGATGTGTTTGTGTATGTGTATGCGTATGTGTAGGTGTGTGTTTTATGCGTATACGTGTGTTTGGTGTGTATGTGTATGTGTATATACATGCGTGTATGAGTGCGCGCGCCGCGTGGGTGTGTGTGCGTGTGTGTATGCGTCTGCATGCGTCTGGTGTGTACGCGTGTGTGTGAATTTTCGCAATAGTGCAAGAGCCAAGATTCGCGACATAATTGTGAGACCGACACTTTGGCAACATCGCAACAGGTGGTCCCAAGCGCTGCTTTGATTGGCGGCGAGAGAGATGCTGCGATCTGGGTCGAGGCGCACAGAAAAATACCTTTAGTACGTGCAGTATACACACGTGAATACACACGCCACACTTACACATACGCACACGCATTTACACTTGCACATAAACACATAACACGCACATAAACACACACACCCACACACACACACACACGCACACAACACACCACTGCAACAGGAACAACAGGGCAGAAAAACACGAATATTCGTGTGTTTTCTTGCCCTTCCCTTTGTTTGCTTTGCAATCTGTTCACCCATGCACATAGACCACACACTTACACACGTACACGCGCGCGCGCGCACATTACACACACACACGCACATAAACACAACACACACACACACCAACACACACACACACCAACACACACACACACACACACACACACACACACACACACTTACACAACACACACACACACACAACACAATACCCAAGAAACGGATTTCAAAGTGCGGAAGAAAGCTCTTCCTGTGAATTAAATCAAAACCCTTCTGTGCATCCCAAGAAGACCTCCTCCGCATAAGGACGACTTTCCTTCGACCAATTCGCGAATGTGCAGCACCACTTTGGCATTCGTCCATTACCAACCAAAGACTTCCTGTGTAGTCTCTGATTACCAACTTTGGAAAAAAAGAAAAGAAAAGAAGAAGAAGAAGAAGAAGAGAGAGAAGAAGAAGAAGAAGAAGAAGAAAGAAGAAGAAGAAGAAGAAGAAGAAGAAGAAGAAGAATATATATATATATATATATATATATATATATATATATATATATATATATATATATATATATATATATATATATCTAAAAAAGCATTACGTATCATTCTTGGTCCAAACTCCACCTCATACACGGATGCGCTAAACCAATTGCAGATTCCCTCCTTAGAAGACAGGACAAAATCCTTAGCAGGAAAATTCGCACACAACATCTAAACATCTACGAGACATCGGCACCTGCTCCCTGACTTGTGACAGTCAAGCAGACATCTTCGTGAGAATGTGCGTGTGTGTGTGTGATGATAATAATAATAATAATAATAATAATAATAATGATAATAATAATAATAATAATAATAAAGTATAAGTAAAGTTATAGGTACAAAAGTAAGATTGTTACTTTACAAAATTATCATCAAAGTGGTACAATAGGGTACAGTTGACATATAATATCTGGATGAATGACACTTTGGTTCACATAACTCTCTCTTTTTTCCATACATCCAGATATTATATGTCAACTGTATCCTATTGTATTAGACACTTTGATGATAACTTTGTAAAGTAACAATTTTACTTTTGTAACTATAACCTTACTTAATAAACACTTTATTATTATTATTATCATATTGTTATACACACACACACACACACACACACCACACAACACACACACACACACACACACGTACACACAACACACACACACAACACCACACACTTTACACACACACACACAACACACACACACACCACACACACACACACACACACTAACACACACACCACACACAACACACACACACACTTACACACACACACACACACACACACCACACACACACACACACACACACACCACACACACACCACACACTTACACAAACACACACACACACACCACACACACACACACACACATACATACACACACACACACATATACATACCATACAACATACACACACCACGTACACACAATGTCATTATTTTGTTTTCTTTCCCAACAAGGACAAACATATTTGTTGTGGTATAAGCGATGCGTGTCTGTTTACATGAACACGTGTAATTATATATAATAGTCCGCATTCTTAACGACTTATAAAACGGAATCTACTTTATTTGGAACATGTTACTACTACTGGATAGACCATTATCTCATTTTTTCTGTTTTTTTTTTTTATCTCAATATTTTCTATCTACCTATCTATCTATCTGTCTATAGTTTTGTTTATATATCCGTGTCTCTCTCTCTTCCTCTTTCTCTCCCCCCTCCCTTTCATCCTTCCCCCTCCCCCTCCCCCTCATCCCCCCCCCTCCCCCTCCCCCTTCAATAAGGAGAGTTGGTAATCAGCAATAATGATGATAATAATAAAAAATAACAATGATGACAATAATGATAATAATGATAAATGATAACGGGAATGATAATAATGATTAATAGCAACAAACTAAAATAACAGCCATAATAGTGATGATAATGATAATAATGATGATGATAATGATAATAATAATAATAATAATAACAGTAATGACAATAATTACATTAATAACATAAAGACAATAAATATAATAACAGTAATGACAATAGTAATAATAACAGTGATCCTCATAAAAATACCAATAACACTAATAATGATAAATCCTCATTCTACTCATAATCACTATTATTCTCTTTCACATTAGCAAAAAAAAAAAAAAAAAAAAAAAAAAAAAAAAAAAACAAAAAAAAACAAATGAATAAATAAAAAATAATACGAATATTACGAACCTGAACAACCACAAACTGACCTTCACACACACACGCACACACACACACTTCCACGTTCATTCACACATACACACTGACGTATCCACACGTCCATATAAACATGCACATGTGCACACATACACACACGCACACATGTACCTCCTCATTCTGCTTCCTCCTACCTCCTCCTCTCCTCCTCCTCCTCCTCCTCTCCTCCCTCCTAGCTCCTCCTTTTCGTCCTCCTCCTCCTTCTTCCTCCTTTTCGTCCTCATCCTCCCCTCTCCTACTCTTCCTCCTCCCTCCTAGCTCCTCCTTTTCGTCCTCCTCCTCCTTCTTCCTCCTTTTCGTCCTCATCCCCCTCTTCTCCCCACCTTCTTCTCCACTCCTTCTCTACTACTCCTCCTCCTCCTCCTCTCCTCTTCCCCCCCTCCTCCATCCCCCTCCTCTTCCTCCCCCTCCCCCCCCTCCTCCTCAATGAACCACCAAGAGAAGGAAGTTTTTTTTTTTTTTTTTTTTTTTTTTTTTTTGTAAGAGGCAATTAAAAATCGCCAATTTTACCGTCCACGTGCAGCGGAATTAGAAAGCGAGAGTGTGGACTTTTTTATAACTAAACGTTCACGCAATATCACACACACACATTCACACACACACACACACACACAGTACACACACACACACACAACACACACACACACACACACAAACACACACACAGTACACACACACACACACACACACACACACACACACACACACACACACACACACACACACACACACACACACACACACACACACACACACACGCACACACACAACACACACACACAACACACACACACACACACACACACACACACACACACACACACCACACACACACACACACACACACACACACACACACACACACACACACACACACACACACACACACACACACACACACACACACACACACACACACACACACACACACACACACACACACACACGCACATACACACACACACATAAATATATGTACACACACACACCACACACACACACACACATACACACAACAAAAACATATGTACATGCACACACACATACATGGATTACTCAATTACACACATACACATGCATAAATACACAAGCACACACATACATGCATACATACATGAATACACAAACACACACACACATACACAATACAATATCCGAAGCAAGCAGTCCATATCGCATGCATCGAGAAGGAGAAAGTGTTGCCAAGGTAAACCAAAAAAAAAAAAAAAAATGCTCCTTCATTTCTCCATATTGTGTGACATGACTTTCCTGTTGACGTTATTGTGACATGACTTTACTGTGGCGCGACGTTATTTGACATTTACTGTGGCGCGACGTTATTGTGACATGACTTTACTGTGGCGTATATTTGTGACATGACTTTACTGTGTCGTGACGTTGTGACATGACTTTACTGTGGTATTGTGACATGACTTTACTGTGGCGTGACGTTATTGTGACATGACTTTACTGTGGCTTTATTTGTGACATGACTTTACTGTGGCGTGACGTTATTGTGACATGACTTACGTGTGACGTGACTGTGGTGATATTTGTGACATGACTTTACTGTGGCGATATTGTGACATGATTTCGCTGTGACGTGATTTTACTGTGTCAACATTTGCGTATGACATGACTTTACAGCTTTACTGTGAAATGACTCTACTGTGGCATTGGCTTTAAAGTGAAATGGTTTTACTGTGACATGACTTTACTGGGGAATGAGTTGACTGACATGACTTTATTGTGGAATGATTCTACTGTCACATGACTTTAAAGTGAAATGATTTTACTGTAACACGGCTTGACTGACATGACTTTAAAGTGAAATGATTTTACTGTAACACGGCTTGACTGACATGACTTTAAAGTGAAATGATTTTACTGTGACATGCCTTTAAAGTGAAATGATTTTTACTGTGACACGGCTTTACTGTGGCGTAATTTGACTGACATGACTTTACTGTAACATGTCCTTACTGTGATATGACTTTCTTGTGCAATTTCCAGTCCTCTCAGTCACGTTTTCGTTTTCTTTTTCACTTCAACAAACATGATTCGATTCCATGTGTTTCGATCGGCCATTTTTTTTTTTTTTTTTACTTGGAATAGAAATACCAAATAATTGTATTCGTTGTAGTAATTATTGCAGTGATGGTTGTAGAATAGTTGTAGTTGTAAGTTATAAAAAAAACTGTGTGATATTGTGAAATTGTGAAATTATTATAATATAATATTAATAATAATAATAATAATATAATTATAATAATGATGATATGATAATAATGTAATGATAGATGATATGATGATATGATTATGATGATGATGATCGATTGATTGATGATGATGATATCTAATGATAAAGAAGATTAAGAAATCTAATAGATAATATTAGGTAATGATAATAAAATAATTCGAAATCAAGATAATGAATATATTGGTGAGGGTGATCGCTATGATAGGTAGAACTATTGATGTCTGAATTAGTTGATTAGGTCGATAAATAGAGGACAGTTTGATATAATAAGCATAGCCATGATAGTAAATTATAAAATATTATAGTGAAATGATGAGATGATCAGTCCATTTAATGATTAGGATAGAATAATAGCACAACATAAATAACAATAGAAAGTAAGTAATAATAAATATGCTATTGATTTTAATAATAATAATGATCATAATATGGGGTAAAGGGGAGGAAGGGTTCGCAGGGGGTGGGGTGGAAGAGGGTAAGTCCCAGGGGGGAGAGGGGTCACAGGGGTCAGTCACCTAGGGGTAGGGTCACAGGAGAGTGGGGGGAGGGGAGGGGGTCAATCACCTGGGGAGAAGTGACCCTCTCCACAGGGGAGGGAAGAGGGGTCAGTCACCAGGGGAAGGGGTCACAGAGGGGGGGAGCGGTCAATCACCAGGGGGAAGGGGTCAAGGGTGAGGTAGGGTCACAGGGGGGGGGGGAGCGGTCAACCACCAGGGGGAAGGGGTCACGGTGAGGTAAGGGGGTCACAGGGGGGGGGGGGCGCGTCAAATCACAAGGGGGAATGGCTCGGGTGAGAAGGGGTCACAGGGGGGGGGAGGCAGGGGGTCAGCGCAACGAAGGGTCAAACCCATAGGAGGCTGAGGCAGGTGAAAGTTTTGGCGGGAAGATCGCTTTGTGAAAATGGCGGAATTGCGGGTTTGATTCGCTTTTTTGTCTTTCTCTTTCTTCTCCTTCATTTCTTGTTTTATTCTTTTTGTTCTCTTTTGTTCTTTGTTTGTTGATTTTTTTTGTTGGTGTTTGTTTTATTCGTTTTCTTTCTTCTTTTTTAGATTTTTTTTAATCCCTGTTTCTGTTTTTCGTTCTTTTTTGTTTTGTTTTGTATTTGTTACTTTTCTTCTCGCTCTCTTGTTTCGGATTATCTTTCTATTTTAGTTTGTTTTTTATCTTTTTTTTCTTAATTCGCGAAATCTTTTTTGTCGATTTATTTCGTATATATATATATATATATATATATATATATATATATATATATATTATATATATATATCTATTATATTATTATATATATATATATCTTTTTGTCTATTATTATTATATCGCTTTGTTAAAACTGCGACCCAATTAATATTCATATATATGTATATGTTCATACACAAAGATATAGGTCTATCTATTTGATTAATATGC
>NW_020868915.1:920055-923500 GCF_003789085.1 Penaeus vannamei
ATGCCCAGCTGAAAGACCCAGCTGAAGTGACATCGAATGAAATTTCCGCCGCGATGACGTCTGCACATCATGTCAATTCATATCAGGATCGGTTTCAGCAATTTTTATATTGAATTTATCTTAACATGGAATAATATTTTAATATTACCTTAAATACTTCCATTTGCATCAAAACATCTGTAGTCATACAAACTAACAAAAATGCTGCCTACGGAAAAAATCCGGTGACGTCACTATCCGTCGGTCGTCTTTTGTCTCCGTTTAGCAGACGAATTTCCGTAGAATTCCAGCTCTATATATAAAGAGAGGGATGAAAAAAGAAAAAAAAGTGAGAGAATAGAGAAAGAGAGCAGTTTAGTCCATAGCTTCAGTTCTTTATCAATACACATCATTGGAATACCCGACGATAGTATATAAAGACCTAGAATAATGTAGGAGCGTACTAATATAGATTAATAACAAAACTCTGACCAGGACTCGAATTTTAGTCACTCCAGGTAGACGTTTAGTACAGATCACTATGGAGTGGAGTGGCACAGAGTCGAGTCCTGGTCAGGCTGGGTTGTAATTCGTATACAAGAAAAATCGTTATCATTTCCATCAAAAGTAATAAGGAAACAGGTATGATTATTTTTTAAAATTCAATCTAAAATTGACCAACTGATTATGTGATATCATTCAACAACCTAAAATGCAGCCGCACCTCTTTACAGAAAATGTTCTAGATGTATAACTTAAGAAAATGCTACAGTGAACCTGTAAACTTGATTTATCTAAAACGTATGCGGCAATTCACAGTGATTATGTTACAGGGCTGAAGGTGTAAAGTTATTTTATGCGACTTTGACTCCGCCTTTGGTGATGCCCAGCTGAAGTGAGATCGAACGATGTCTGTCACTTCCCTGAAACGTTTGAACTTGATAAACGTTTTCAGAAGACGTTTGGGGGAAACGTTCTCAGTTAACGAACGTTTTCGTAAGATGCTTTGGGGTATCTTCTCGCTGCCGACTCTCTGCTAACAAACTAGTCTCCGTCGGCTCTTATCTACCTTATCTTTCTGTGGGCGTGGCTTCAGGTTTCATGACCAACGCATGCGCACTTCAGAAAATCAATGGTCTTTTATTCCGATTTTCTTCTCTCTCTCTCTCTCCCTCTTTCTCTTTCTCCTCCCCCCCCTCTTCTCTTCTCTGTCCCCCCCCCCTCTCTCTTTCCTGTTTCTTTCTTTCTCATTAAAGGTGCCTTTGACTAGATCACGCTACTATACTTCAGCTCATATTTCAAAGAATATATTTTATGGTTCCAGTAAATTCCAGCCCATCTGTCACCAGCACGAGGTATCAGTATAAGACCACAGTAAAAAAAAAAAAAAAAAAAAAAAAAAAAAAAAAAAAAAAAAAAAAAATCATTGCAATTCTCATATTTGTTCTTACGGTCGGGATTTGAACAGAACCAAATACACTGAGAACCTTTACAAACATCAATAGCTTATTCAAACCCCACACGACCATTCTAGGGCTTTGAAAGGACCTTATCATGCCCGCAATAACTAAAATAACGAGCTCGTTAAAGGCAAATTGGTCCTTTTGTCGTTTAACCGGGAAAGTGGCTGTTCGCTTACACTGCAAAATGCCCTGTCGCATCTCTTTCGCGTGTTATGGTGCTTGTTTATCATGTTTATTACCCTCATGTTGAGAATTTAAAGGAAAGAGAGAAAGAAGAAAAATAAAACGCGCGCGAGACATACACGGAACACAGTCACAACACACACTTACCATACACACATACACAAATACACACACACACGCACACGCACACACATACACAAACATAAACACACACACGCACACGCCCACACCACACAACACACACACAACACACACATACATATATAATATACATATATATATATATATATATATATATATATATATATAGAGAGAGAGAGAGAGAGAGAGAGAGAGAGAGAGAGAGAGAGAGAGGGTGAGACAGAGAGAGAGAGAGAGAGAGAGAGAGAAGAGAGAGAGAGAGAGAGAGAGAGAGAGAGAGAGAGAGAGAAGAGAGAGAGGGTAAGACAGAGGAGAGAGATAGTTTAATAGATAAAATATTATAATATTTTATTTAAAAAATGTTTATCATAACGGATTTATCGCGAAAAAAAATCATCGAAGAAAATTAAATCGCTTTCTCTTCTCTGTTTTGGTTCCTCATCCTCTAGTATTGTGACCTTTGACCTTTAGCGGTCAACTTTGCGTTCTTGCTGTTCTCATAGTGAGTGTCTCATTCATTTGCTTCTTAAGTAGTTATATAAGTTGTACATATAGACCTAAAAACAGTAACTGCTTCAGATACATATACTTAAGGTTTAAGGAGTATAATAGTCTTATTGTTTTTATTTACTTTTTATTTATCTTATTTTATTTATTTATTTTTCATTTTTTTGGCAACGTATGTGTGGATTGTGTATTACATTTTGTAAAGTTGTGAAATATTTAGACTTCGGGATACTCTTTACTGAATGTGCAAAGGATAAAACGTGCTGTATATTCTCAAATTTTAAGATATACAAAAAAAAAAGCATTTTCTATGCGCTTACAGAGACTACATCGCCCAGTGGTGTATATTAGAAGAAACACTGGCCACCACTGTTTCTCTCTTCTCTCTCTCATTTCTCCTCTCTCTAGTCTCTCATCATCTCTTCTCTCTCTCTCTCTCTTCTCTCTTTCTCTCTCTCCCTTCTCTCTTCTCATTCTTCTTCTTTATATTCTTTATTCTCTCTCTTCTATCTCCTCCTCTCGTTCTATCTTCTTCCCCTCTCCTTCTTTCTATCTCTCTCAATCTCTCTCTATCACTCCTCTCATTTCTTAATCTCATACTCTCTTCTATCTCGTGCCTCTTTATATACTCTCGCTTCTCTTCTATCCTCGTCCTCCTCTTCTATACCTCTCCTCTTTTCTTCTCTCCTCCTCTTCACTATCTCCTCTAACCTCTTCTATCTCTCCTCTCTTCTATCTCTCCTCTCTTCTATCTCTCCTCTCTTCTATCTCTCGCTGCTGCTTCTTATCTCTCCTCTCTTCTATCTCTCCGTCATCTTCTATCTTCTTCTCCTTCTTCTATTCTTTCTCCTATCTCTTCTCGTTCTTCTATATCGGGACAATCTCTTCTCTCTTCTATTCTCTACTCTCTTCTACTCTCTTCTCTCTTCTATCTCTTCTCTCTCTTTTCTATCTCTTCTCTCTTCTATCTCTTCTTCTCTTCTATCTCTTCTCTCTTCTATCTCTTCTTCTTCTATCTCTTCTCTCTCTATCTCGTTCTCTCTTCTATTCTTCTCTCTTCCAAATCTCTTCTCTCTTCTATCTTCTCTCTTCTTATGCTGCTTCTCTCTATCTAATCTCTCTCTTCTCTCTTCTATCTCTTCTCTCTTCTATCTCTATCTCTCTGTCTTCTA
>NW_020868915.1:936073-938573 GCF_003789085.1 Penaeus vannamei
TTGCTATCAGTTTCCTAAATTTGATCCTTTTTTGTGATTAGGCTTTTATGCTTAGGCTCATATTTTCGGCGCTAAATGAAGTGAATTACAGATGATTTGAATATTAAGCTAACATTGCTGTGCGCCCCTTCAAAGTATATCATTGCAGTTGTTTTCACGTTATCATCTTATGTTTTATTTTCTGATTTTTCCTTTTGTTTTACCTCTTTATCATCTTTCTCTTCTTTTCTTTTTCACTTTTCCTCCTTTACTTAATTTTCTTTCTGTTTTAGTCATCTTATTCCTTCTCCTTTGTCTTCTATATCTTTTCAAACGTAGATTTTCAATAAGTATCAAGATTTGTTAGATAAATATTTGCAAATTGAACTAAAACAAAACTAAAACAATAAAACTAAATAAAATAAAAAAATAGATAAAATAAAACTAAAACAGCATTCAAATAAAAATAAAATATATAAATAATATAATAAAGTAAATGATAAAATTTAAAAAATAAAATAATAAAATAAAAAATAAAACTAAAACAGCATTCAAATAAAAGGATAAGAATCATACAAACTAGACGAAAAAAACGAAAACTTCTGTTTGCTCTGACATTTGCACTTTGAGAATCATCCAAATAGTACACACTGACATGACATATGTCTTTCAATTTTCGTATTTATATTGGTATCGAATACCAATGCCATCTGTTTGAGGCGAAAATATCTTTTTACCGTTCTATGTAAATCGGAAATTCCAGATATTCGATGAATTCTAAACTCTAGCACCTACTCTCTCTCTCTCTCTCTCTCATCATCTCCTCCCTCTCTATTCTCTCTCTCTCTCTCCTCCCTCACACATATACATTCATACATGGACACACACGCACACACACACACACACAATATATATATATATATACATATTCATTTCCTTATTTATTTACCTATTTACCCATTTCTTTAAATACAATCCTTACAAATTAGAGGGAAATAAAAAAAAAGAAAAAACGAAAAAAGAAAAGGACTCCTGTACAGAAACTAAGAATTCTGAATAATCCACATCGTGTCAAAACTATAAAAGAATTTGCCTGCCCTCGAAGCGGAAAATCTCGAAGGTCCCAGAGATGGCGTCTCGATGCAGAGTCTTCTCCCCGTCGGCGCAGCATCAATCCCAAACACGGCTCTTTTGTGAGAAATGTTTGCGAGATCAGCAGCAGCAGCAGCAGCAGCAGCATCCTTCTCCTTCGCCTCTCCTTCGAAAAAAAAAAGAAGATGCTGGACGGTTTTCGTTGCGTATCTGAATGCCTGATTATGGTTGAGAGGAGACGAGGAGAGAAAGGGCAAAGATTTCGTAGTTGGTCTGACGTGTTTCATCTTTCATTCGTTCTCGGTCTTCAATCCCCCCTCTTTCTCCCTCTCCCTCTCTCTCTCTCGCTCTGTCTCTCTTTTCTCTCTCTCTCTCTCTCTCTCTCTCTCTCTCTCTCCTCTCTCTCTCTCCTTTAATCTCTCTCTCTCTCTCTTTCTCTCTCCTTTAATCTCTCTCTCTCTTTCTCTCTCCTTTAATCTCTCTCTATCTCTCTCTCTCCGCTGCTCTAAAAGGCCTCTAAATTCTGTAGTCGACAAAGGAGTATCTCCCTAGGATTTGCACCCTGTATTGCCCAAGATTTATTGCAATGTCAAGATACACCTGCAACTAAACTGCCTCTGTTGCTCTCCTTGCTCCGCCTTGCAATTCACTGACGACGAAGAAATTCTATCAAAGAAAGGTCTCTGACAACGAGTGGATTGGCCCTTACGTTGTATAATTCACAGAATGTAGTTTATATAGCATAACTGGTTTTATTCGTGTTGCATTGATAATAATGATTATTATTATCAATATTATTATTACTATGTTCATGGTATTGATAATGATGATTATTGTTATTATTATGATAATAATGATAATAGTAATAATCATGATAATAATATGACAACAATAACAACAACAACAACAACAACAACAATAACAAAAACAACAACAGCAACAAAAACAACAACAATAATAATAATAACAATAATAATGAAATAAGAAATAATGCCAATTACTCCATCCCTCCCAGAAAGGATCCTATGACATTGCCATTCTTCGCAGAATGCATAAATAATAAATTTTGTTCTTGTAGAATGTTATTTGAGTTCTCGAAAAGGAAATGAAATCCTTCCGTCTTGCTTTCCTGACGTATAGCAAGAGAAATTGCAAATCTCGACTAGAAAATAGAAATGGTCTGTTTTTTTCCTGCTTATCAGTCTCTCTTTCTTCATATTTTAGCCATTTTATTTATTCAAGTGCGTCTCTTCCTTGTTTTTTTGTTTGTTGTTTGTTTATTGTTTTTTTGTTTTTGTTGTTACTTTGATTTGCTCTCTTCTGTATCTTTGAAAAGGGGAAGTTATTAATTGGTTATTTGCAGTTGAGAGAGAGAGAGAGAAACACAAAAAAAAGATAAAGAGAGAGAGAGAGAGAGAGAGAGAGAGAG
>NW_020868915.1:956073-961073 GCF_003789085.1 Penaeus vannamei
ATAATAACTATTATTAATATTTTTATCATCATTATCATTATTATTTTTTATTATTATTATTATTATTATTATATATTATTATTATTATCATTATTGTTATTATTATATTTATTATTATTATTTATTATTTATTATTATTATTATTATTATTATTATGATTATTATTATTATTATTATTATTATTATCATGTTTATTATATTATTATTATTTATTTATTATTACTATTATTACTACTAACACTACATTATTATTAGCATTATCATTTTTATTATCATTATCATTTTTATCATTATTATTATCATTATCATTTTTATCAGTATCATTATTATTATCATTGTTTTAATTATTACTGTTTCATCATAATTACTATTACTATTATTACTATTATTATTACTATCATTATTATATTCATCCATGTTCTTAATATCATTGTTGTTGTTGTTGTTGCTACTGCTTTACTGCTATATTATCAACAAATTATGATTATTACTATAATTCTTATCTATTTAATATCATTATTATCATTATTTTTATTATTATTATTACTATTATTGTTACTATCATCATCGTTTTCCTTATTGCTATCATCATTATTATTATTTATTATCATTATCATATTTATTGTCACTATTCTCATTCTTGCATTTTTTTCTTCATATTATCACTATTACTATCATCGTCATCATTATGATTGTCCTTATCTTTACCATCAGTATGATGATTATCATTATTGTTGTAATTATTTTTAATCATCATTATTATTTTATTATTATATATTATATTATTATTATCATTATCATTATTATTATTATTATTATTATTATTATTATTATCATCATTATTATTATTATTATTATTATTATTATTATTAATATTATTATTATTATCATCTTATTATTATCATTTCAATAATATCATTATGGTTATTATTATTATTCATTATTACTATAATTGTTATTTTTATCATTTTTATTAATATTATCATTATTATCATTATTGTTATTTTTTCCTTGTTATTATTATCAATAATATTTTCATTATTATATTTTTTACCATGTTTATAATTATTATTAGAATTTTGTATTGTTATCATTATTATGATAATTTCAATATTGTTTCTATCTTTATCATCATATTGATTTCGTTTAAGATAATTTCAAGTACAAATTAGAAATTAAGTATAATTATTTTTCAACTATCTTTGAAATAACGGGGAAAATCTTTGTATTTGTAGGTTACGTATGATGTCTCAACATGTAATGCTCTACTTGTTCTAATTAATACAGGAGATAATGAATACCTTTTAGTCATATTCATTTTATAATCATGTATAATCACTGTATATGGAAGGGAAATAGGATTTTTTTTTTTTACTTGTGGCTATTTTTAAAAAAAGGGTATATTCGATATATATAGATTTTAAGTCTGGTTACTATTAGTATTACTATTATTAGTCACCACACTCCAGACGTCAGTTTAAGCTTTACATGTATAACAGCTACGGTACGCTTTACATTTATTGTAACACAGTGATTATAGATAATAGTATGATTATGGATAATGACAATCTTCATTCATTCTACTCTTAATCGGCAGTAATTACAACTGATTGCCTCATTACGTCAACATGGGACAGCCGCGCTACAGGGGTACAGTACGCGACTAAGGAGCAAGAAGTTTCGAGTCATAATTTGATTTTTTTTTCTAGGAAAGGTTTCTTCTCGGGGAAAATTGGATTTCTCGCAGCCATACCTGTCCTTAAAGAAGAAGAAGAAGAAGAAGAAGAAGAAGAGGAAGAGGAAGAAGAGGAAGAAGAAGAAGAAGAAGAAGAAGAAGAAGAAGAAGAAGAAGAAGAAAGAAGAAGAAGAAGAAGAAGAAGAAGAAGAATAATAATAATAATAATAATAATAATAATAATAATAATAATAATAATAATAATAAGAAGAAGAAGAAGAAGAAGAAGAAGAAGAAACACCTAAAGCTTTCGTAAGAGATTTTGTGACATAAACAGATCATCACTAGAATATTTATATTTATACATATTTTTTCACCTTACTTCCATTTTTAAAAGATGAATATAACAATACGTAAGCAAAATAATGTGAATAGAAGTAGGCTAGGCAGTTATAGCAGCCTGAGTGATGTTGGGTCACAGCCTCTGGTCAGATGTTTTCGCGATAGTAATTGTTGGAGATGTTTTAGAGACAATAATTGTTGCCGAGTGATTAAGTGACTCCGTACTGCACGCTCACCTGTTACCTGTTTGTTTCCAGATTTGATAACCAAGCTTTGTATCCAGTGGGTTATCAGGGCGGAGTAAACATGATATTACCACTACAATATCTTTTAGTTACTCAAGAAATTCAATAACCAAATCTACAATAATTTATGGGTGGTTCTACGTTATAGAGATTAAAAAAAAAGAAAAAAAAAGAGAGAGAAAGGAAAAAATAATGAATAAAAAATGACAAACAAAAAAAATTGTGTTTTGGCTAAAATGAGAGGATATTCTGAACACTGTAGCGAGCGTTAATACTAAAGTTTTCCTTCTCGAGTTAGGCTTGCATATTTTGCTACGAAATATGTAAAACTTCCGAGAAAAGTTATGTTGCAGTTTCTGCCATTATGCAAACTTTGTTTATATTTCTCTAAATGAAAACAAAAAACTAACAAAAAGAAACAAAGAGACACAGGTATGACAGAATTAAAAAAAAAAAAAAAAATCTTTTACCTCTCTGGCGAAAACGAGAAAACGAGCAAATGATATCTCGTTGGCTTTATTTAGAACAGTGTTTATTCCGAGTTCGCAAATATAATCTGAGCGGTGTTTGTCTGGCGCAAAAACTTGTCGTTTCGCTTGGACTGGAATATGAGGCGAAGGTGACGCGGATCCGACGCCGGTGACGTTGCGCTGCGAGTGTTGCTTGTCATTTTCATTCATTCTGATTTTGATTATCATCACCGCTATTTTTATCATTATTACCATCATTCGTCATTTCGTATTGATTATTATTATATTGTTATTATTGTTATTATTATTATCATTATTATCATTATCATTATCATTATCATTATCATTATCATTATCATTATCATTATCATGATTATCATTATCATGATTATTATATCTAATTTATTACTACTTAATTAATAATAATATTAACATACAATTAACAATTAATATTATATTATTATTATTATTATTATTATTATTATTGTTATTATTATATTATAATTATTATTGTTATTACTAATTTGTATGTATATGAGTATCCATGTGAGTTTATGTGTTTATGTGTGCACATCTATCTATCTGTCTATCTCTCTATTACTATAAGGTAGATGATTGTTATTGTTATTTTTGTTGTTGTATCTATCATCATTATTGCTATTCCTGTTATTCTGTTTCCTTTTTGTATGTAAATGCGTGTGCGTGTGCGTTTCCATGTGTGTGCGTATTTGTTTGTGTATGCACATCTATCTATGTATGTGTCTGTCTGTCTATATTATGTATTTATGTATCTATCTATCTATCTATGTCTATTTATCTATATATGTATGTGTGTGTGTGTGTGTGTGTGTGTGTATGTGTGTGTGTGTGTGTCTGTGTGTGTACACATATATTTCATACAACAACACACACACACACACACACACACACACACAACACACACACACACACACACACACACACACACACACACACACACATATATATATATATATATATATATATATATATATATATATATATATATATATATATATATATATATATATATATATATATATATATATATATATATACAAAGACAAAGAAAGAAAGAAAAAGTTTGAAAGAAATTACCCAGATTAATATCAACCAATCCAGGCAATCAGGAGATAAAGAGAACTGAAATATCTACAATAGTCTTCATCTTTATCTCAGCTATTTTAAACTGCCTCTGAAAACCCAGGGGAAGCCAAGGTCCCGGAGCGCCAAGTCACCCACGGCAGGCGCTAATTGGAGGTTGGAATTGGCATTTTAACCCTTACCATACTGGGTCAAGGGATGAAATTGCCTGCTGTCCAAAGTTAATTAGCACCCATAAAAATTAAAAAGATTTTATAGATTCTTCAGAATATAAACAGATGGATATATATATATATATATATATATATATATATATATATATATATATATATATATATATATATATATATATATATATATATATATATATATATATATATATGATTCAAAGAACAAAGTGAATGCGATGAAATCTGAACAAGTATCGTGACAATTTCAGATATGTTATTCACTAGCATGAATATTTGCACATCATAAACAACGTGTCATTTATTTTTATTCATACCTTTTTATGCTCCAATTATTGAGTCTCACTAACTCGGTAATACCTTGTGTTTTATAAATTGGTCTTAATGTAAATAATAAAAAGTTATAATCCTTCAATTATTTTTAAGGGTTTGTGTTCTGAGACAGAACTTCATATCTGCTTGTTGTGTGTTCATATATATTTGTGTAACTTTATGTGTGTATTGATGTGAGAATAACTATCAGTGTATGTACATACACTATATTATGCTCTAGTGCTTATTTCTCTCATCTTTATGAGTGTTCTTTGTATGATGTGTGGGTTTGTATTTGTATAAACTGTATTTGTACATTTTCACACGTACATACATACCCACATACGCACACATGCCACATCCACACGTGCACATTCCTTCCTCTGCCATTCATCCGGCAAGCATCCTTGATCTCCTGTCTTCGATTTGCCGGTTGAAGATCACAGGAAAGTGACAATCAGAAGCAGGTTCGAAGTCAATCTCCATTTGCAACATTACATTCCTCGCGGATTAAACTTGGATAATTGCAGATCAGCCGGGCATCTCCAGCTGATTTGTTTAAAGGTCAAAGTGGCCTTAGGATTCAGGTCTTCTTGTGTGCTTGTGTTTTATATTCTGCTTTCATTTTCCTGAATTTATATCTGCT
>NW_020868916.1:0-2500 GCF_003789085.1 Penaeus vannamei
CCTCCCGCCTCAGCTCCTTTCCCTCCCTCGCCTCCCTCCCCTTCGCCTCTCGTCCCTCCTCCATCCCTTTCCTCTTACCCTCCCTCCCATTCCCGCCCTTCCCTCCCTCCTTACGTCCTAATGTCAATGAATCATTTCGTAAAACCTCAGACATATTGCTGATAAATCCCATTTTTTTTTTTTTTTTTTTTTTTTTTTTTTTTTTTTTTTTTTATCGCTGACGGCAATCCTCTATTTGGCATTTCTATGGCCTTTCTAAAAATTCATAAACAGGGCGTTCCTTTTAAAGCCTATTATTTCGTCTAGTAACTCAGTTATCCGTCCATTAGATTCTTGGCTAGCTATATTTTTTTATCGTTTATATCTTCTTTTCCGGAATCCCTCTTTGATAATCATATTAATTTGATAGATTTCATGGAGGAAGTAAGGCAATTGCCGACGCACGATAAGAAATTAGTTATTATCGATGTGGATTCTCTATTTGCTACTATTATTCTCTGTCCCGCCTGACGATGTGATAGATTTTCTCGAAAGAAATCTCCTCAGACGGTCCCTATTCCGGTTAATTGCTCTGTTGAACTCGTTTGTGGGTCATGAATAATGTTTTCTCTATTAATTTTACAAGAGGATTGTGGATATTGCGAAATGAATAATGTTTTCACTTTTAATTTTACAAGAGGATTGTGGATATTGCGAAATGAATAATGTTTCACTTTTAATTTTACAAGAGATTGTGGATATTGCGAAATGAATAATGTTTTCACTTTTAGCAAGAGGATTGTGGATATTGCGAAATGAATAATGTTTTCACTTTTAATTTTACAAGAGGATTGTGGATATTGGAATGAATAATGTTTTCACTTTTAATTTTACAAGAGGATTGTGGATATTGCGAAATGAATAATGTTTCACTTTTAATTTTACAAGAGGATTGTGGATATTGCGAAAATGAATAATGTTTTCAACTTTTAATTTTACAAGATTGTGGATATTGCGAAATGAATAATGTTTTCACTTTTAATTTTACAAGAGGATTGTGGATATTGCGAAATGAATAATGTTTTCACTTTTAATTTTACAAGAGGATTGTGGATATTGCGAAATGAATAATGTTTTCACTTTTAATTTTACAAGAGGATTGTGGATATTGCGAAATGAATAATGTTTTCACTTTAATTTTACAAGAGGATTGTGGATATTGCGAAATGAATAATGTTTTCACTTTTAATTTTACAAGAGGATTGTGGATATTGCGAAATGAATAATGTTTTCACTTTTAATTTTACAAGAGGATTGTGGATATTGCGAAATGAATAATGTTTTCACTTTTATTTTACAAGAGGATTGTGGGATATTGCGAAATGAATAATGTTTTCACTTTTAATTTTACAAGAGGATTGTGGATATTGCGAAATGAATAATGTTTTCACTTTTAATTTTACAAGAGGATTGTGGATATTGCGAAATGAATAATGTTTTCACTTTTAATTTTACAAGAGGATTGTGGATATTGCGAAATGAATAATGTTTTCACTTTTAATTTACAAGAGGATTGTGGATATTGCGAAATGAATAATGTTTCACTTTTAATTTTACAAAGAGGATTGTGGATATTGCGAAATGAATAATGTTTTCACTTTTAATTTTACAAGAGGATTGATATTGCGAAATGAATAATGTTTTCACTTTTAATTTTACAAGAGGATTGTGGATATTGCGAAATGAATAATGTTTTCACTTTTAATTTCACAAATGAATAATGTTTTCACTTTTAATTTTACAAGAGGATTGTGGATATTGCGAAATGAATAATGTTTTCACTTTTAATTTTACAAGAGGATTGTGGATATTGCGAAATGAATAATGTTTTCACTTTTAATTTTACAAGAGGATTGTGGATATTGCGAAATGAATAATGTTTCACTTTTAATTGAGGATTGTGGATATTGCGAAATGAATAATGTTTTCACTTTTAATTTTACAAGAGGATTGTGGATATTGCGAAATGAATAATGTTTTCACTTTTAATTTACAAGAGGATTGTGGATATTGCGAATGAATAATGTTTTCACTTTTAATTTTACAAGAGGATTGTGGATATTGCGAAATGAATAATGTTTTCACTTTTAATTTTACAAGAGGATTGTGGATATTGCGAAATGAATAATGTTTTCACTTTTAATTTTACAAGAGGATTGTGGATATTGCGAAATGAATAATGTTTTCACTTTAATTTTACAAGAGGATTGTGGATATTGCGAAATGAATAATGTTTCTTTTAATTTTACAGAGGATTGTGGATATTGCGAATGAATAATGTTTTCACTTTTAATTTACAAGAGGATTGTGGATATTGCGAAATGAATAATGTTTTCACTTTAATTTTACAAGAGATTGTGGATATTGCGAAATGAATAATTTTTCACTTTTAATTTTACAAGAGGATTGTGGATATTGCGAAATGAATAATGTTTTCACTTTTAATTTTACAAGAGGATTG
>NW_020868916.1:7500-12500 GCF_003789085.1 Penaeus vannamei
TAGTTCAAATTAGCGTAATTCTTCGTATGCATAATTTATGTGCCCTTCTTGCTTATTAGAGAAAAGAGATTTTTGAGAGGTTTTGGTTTTTTTTTTTTTGGTAAGGGTACTAATTAGTTGGTTTATTTGTAAGGGATATATTTTTTAAAAATATTTATCTAATTAAACAAACGATTCCTTCCCTCCCTCTCTCTCTATATCTATCTATCTCTCACTCTCTCTCTCGCTCTTACTCTCACTCTCCTCTCTCTCTCTCTCTCTCTCTCGTCTCCTCTCTCTCTCTCTCTCTCTCTCTCTCTCTCTCTTCTCTCTCTCTTCTCTCTCTCCTCTCCTCCCTCCTCTCTCTCTCTCTCACTCTCTCTCTCTCTCTTCTCTCTCTCTCTTCTCTCTCTCTCTCTCTCTCTCTTCCTCTCTTTTTTCTTCTTTTCCTTCCTCTTTTCTCTCTCTCTTCTCTCCCTCTCTCTTCTCTCCTCCCCTCCCTTCCTCCCTCCCCTCTTCTCTCTTCAAGACACACATTTACTGTTTATAATGTAGATAGATATAAATAACGGTATATAAATTTAGAGACAGATAGATGTTTAGATAGAAGGATACACAGACAAATATTTAGACAGATATATACGTATTCTTTTCCCTTCTCATAGGAGTTTCGGAGAGAAAGACAACAAAGAGATATAAGACAGACAAAAATAAAGAAACGAGAGACCTGAAAGAGATTAAAGTGAACGCAATAGAGAGATGAAAAATACCATACGGCAATAACTTTCATTATTGACAATGGTAAATCAAATGATTAAATCATATTTGTCTTCAACCCTCGTCCTCTCTCCCTCTTTCATATTGCACGTTATATAGGACTTTCCAAATACATTAAAACGTGAAATTAAACAGGCACTCACCCCATGCACATAAAAAAAGACTAAATGAATTACGAAAACAAAATTTATTAAGAATTATTGCAATTACTGGTTCCTCGGTTTGTATTTTTTGGGACTCGTCTATTTTTTGTTGCAGAAGTACCATCGCCGTGGGCAAAAAAAAAAAAAAAAATAAAAAAAATTAAAACTTGAAACTTTGAAACATTTTACAAATACAATTTCGGGATGAAAATGTCGTTGACAGCGAATACATCGAAGGGAACAAGAAATGGTTGTTTTTCTTTTCAATTCTGGTTAAAATGACTAACAAAATCTATGTTGGTGATCGGTTATTATATGTTCTGATAATAAGCCATCATATGTGGGGCTTAATTGTATGTAGAGGTGGGTGTATATGTCTACACACACACACACACACACACACACACACACACACACACACACACACACAACACACACACACACACACACACACACAAACATATAACATATATATATATACTATATTATATATATATATATATATATATATATATATATATATATATATATATATATATATCTGTGTATGTGTGTGTGTGTGTGTGTGTGTGTGTGTGTGTGTGTGTGTGTGTGTGTGTGGTGTGTGTGTGTGTGTGAGATCGTTATTAATTTACCTTTAAAGGATGCGTTGTTTCTAATTTTGGAAGATATACTCGACCAAAACGTTTGTGAACATATTTATATATTCCTAAAGGCATATCAATATAGCAAAGTTTAGTGTTATAACAAATGGAGTAAATTATAATGACTCTATGAATGTTTTGTTTATTTAAATAAGCAAAGATATCGTCACTGTCTCGTCAAAAAAGTCGGATTTTGCCCCAAACATATGTATGTTAAGCGCTAGTAACGAAATTCGTGTTTTATCCTGATACTATATATTGTAATCCTTGATAAGTGAATTAACAAATGGAATCTCTGCGTATTGAATTGCGACAATTCAGATGCATCTGAGTATATATACTCCATATACAGTTCCTATGTGTGTATCTGGGATTGTGTTCCTATGTGTGTATCTGGGATTGTGTTCCTGTATTGTGTGTGTGTGTTTGCATGTATTAAAAGTAGCGACACATGAAATTCATAAATCTGAAAACTCTCTTTTTCTTCTGTCGTTGTATCTATATGTCAGGTCAGCCAGGCATTCAGTCAGTCTCTCTCACTATATGTCCTCTCTCTCTCCCTCCTTCCCTTCTCCAAAACTCAAGCCCCCCGCCCCTTCACCCCCCCCCCTCCTTGCTCCTCCTCCTGCAACACGGCGCGCCCTTCGTTAGCCGCGCCCGGGAGGCCGTTAACAGGGTCTTCGTGCCAATTACATTCCCCGGTTGATTATCCCGGTCCTTTGGCGACGCAGGGAGGCTCTCTCGGGCGGCTTCGCGGAGGATTCGTGGCTGGAGGGCGAGAGAGAACGTTCTGGGCAGGGGACGAGGAACGTTTAGACGAGAACGTTCCGTCGAGGCTGGGGACGTTTGCGATTCCCCGAGGCTGGAAACGGACAATCCGAGATTTAGAACGTTGATATTCCTCTGATGTCGCGAATGGCCGGGGATAGGGACGTCCATTCCGGTCTGGGAATGTTTATTTGGGTCTGGAAATGGGTCCTCTGGAGTGGAAACGTTTGCCTGTGGGTTGACACGTTTCCTCAGGGCCAGAACGTTCATCCAGCTTTAGGAACGTTTGCCAGAGGGTAAAGACATATATCTGGGATTGAAAATGTGTCCTGATTGGAAACGTTTGCCTTGGTTTGAAACGTCTCTTCAGGACCAGAATGTTTTCCAGGGATTGGAAACGTTTGTTTAGGTATGATCTTGTCTTGTCGTATGTAGGTGGTGTCAATTGTTTTGTATGATTCAAAATTTTGAGAACGAATAAGAAATAGCTAAGTAAAAAGCATATTGATAACTCATAACGACATAGATTGATAAACATACGAAGAAATGGGTTAGTAATAATATACAAATATAAATTAACAAACAAACTAAACTTATATGTTTGTGCGTTTCTTGCGATTATTATTTACATTTCTCATTCTTATCATTTATTAACAGGCAGTTAAAAATCTTTTTTGAGTGAGAATCTAAATACAGGGATAGATATATGACAATTAATTTTCTAATGTTAATTATATATCCCAGTATACTTTTGTGAATAATCTTAATAATCTCTGAAATTATAATTTACTTTATGATTAATTGGTCACTGTTGAAGACTTATGACACTTCACTCCATCCCTCATTTAGAGAACGTTTTACTCATCTGTCATGGTCCCAATATCAGATTTATAATTTAATTTGAGTTCGAAATGTGGCAGATAAGGAATTTCTGCTAATTGGCTCGACTATTTCTTTTATTTAATTTCTCTGTTATTTTTAGTTTCTCTCTGTCTCTCTGATCTTATCTCCCTCATTCTGACTCTCTTTGTCTCTCTGTTTTTGTATATCCGTCTTTATTTGAGGGAATTTAAATGTACAGACACAACGCACACACACATATATGCGCGCACACACACGCACGCACACAGACACACACACACACACACACACACACACACACACACACACACACACACCACACACACACACACACACACACACACACACACATATATATATATAGCGTGTTATTTTCAGCTCGGTATTTTTTCTTTAATCTTTTATAGACCTCACATAATTTAAAAAAATAAAAATAAACATTGGAAGCTAAATCAACATATATGTGAAAAAAGACAAAGTATACACATAACAAGAAAAATATAATCAACAAATAAACAAAACAAAATAACAGAGAAGAAAACCATAAAACAGACACACACCACACACACACGCAAACAAAAACAAAACAAAACAAAGAAAACGATAGAAAAGAAATGAAAAAATGAAAACTAGAACAAAACGAGAATGTTCCATCACCTCAAATTGCATTCGACACTGCAACAATGCGTCTTCTTCAGGATTAAAATATTTCAACAGACCGAAATCTGCGCTAACATCCGCGTCTTGCATCTCCTCCAGAATTACATGTAATCCTTAAAGAAGACACATTGGCTAAGTGTCGAATAAATCTTCCTCAATGGCGGTATTTTCTTCTCTCTCTCGTTTCAAATCGTTTTTTATTTTTTTTGCTTTTGTTTTTTTTTTTTATTTTTTAGTATAGAGGTTTTGTTTTATTTATTTATCTTATTATTATTATCATTATCATTATCATTATTATCATTATTATTATTATTATATTATTATATTATTATCATTATTATTATTATTATTATTATTATCATTATTATTATTATTATTATATTTTCATTATCATTAGAGGACGGAGGAGGTACTTGTTGATTTCAATTTCTTAGTGTGATTAATGTGTTTTGAATATCTTATTCGGGTGTCCTATTTTTATTTTATATTTTGTTCGTTTTTTTTATTCATTCACTCGTTTATTCTTATTTATTCATTTGCGTGTGTGTGCTTTTGTGTGTGGGAGAAAGATATAGATAGATAGATAGATAGATAGATAGATAGATAGAGAGATAGATAGAGATAGATAGATAGATAGATAGATAGATAGATAGATAGATAGAGATAGATAGATAGATAGATAGATAGATAGATAGAGAGAGAGAGAGAGAGAGAGAGAGATAGTAGGACAGATAGAGAGAGTGACAGATATAGAGAGAATTAGAAAAACAGAGAGACAGAAAGAGCGCAAGATAGATAGACAGAGAAAGAGAGAATAATAGAGAGATAAAGATTGAGAGAAGAAGAGAGAGAGAGAGAGAGTCGGTAGTCTGAAGTACCTTTCATAGAGTTAAAATACAGCTTATATTAATCAACTCCAAATCTTTATTAATCACATCCCACGTTACTCCTTTGTTCTCTCCCTTTATTCCGTCTCTTCCCCATCTCTCACCCCTCTCTTGTATCCCCTATTCTTCCCTTTTTCTTTGGCAATTTGTGTATTTCTACCGTTTATTATAATATGCTTTTACTTCCACGATCTTCTTCTCACTCTTTTTAGTCGAGAGTGATTAGCCGCTGCTCATTTACAATAGCGGGTACTGCTTTTCGTCCCTGTGTTCCCTTACAA
>NW_020868916.1:20000-22500 GCF_003789085.1 Penaeus vannamei
GTGTCTGTGTGTGCGTGTTTGTATGTGTGTGTGGGCGGGGTCTGTGTATGCGTGCGTGGGAATGTGCATGCTACCGCTAGCATTTGTGTATATCTGTGTACGTGTGTGTTTGTTTGTGTGTGTGCTGTGTATATATCTATGTATGTGTGTATGCCTGTGCCCGTGTTTGTGTGTCTTCGTGTGTGCGTGTTCATGTGAGCGCGCAAAGTTGTAGGCACTTTTGTGTCTATGCATGAGGGAGCGTGTGTGTGTGTATGTGTGTGTGTGTGTGTGTGTGTGGTGTGTGTGTGTGTGTGTGTGTGTGTGTGTGTGTGTGTGTGTGTGTGCGTGTGCGTGTGTGTTTGTGTGTGTGTGTGCGTGTGTTTTGTGTGTGTTCATGTGTATGTACAAGACTATGTTTTTGTTCTCGTGAGTGTCTGTATACGTGTGTCTGTGTTTTTGCTCGTATTTGTTCGCATGTATGTGCCATAATATATATATATATATATATATATATATATATATATATATTATATATATATATATATATATGTGTGTGTGTGTGTGTGTGTGTGTGTGTGTGTGTGTGTGGTGTTGTGTGTGTGTGTGTGTGTGTGTGTGTGTGTGGTGTTTGTTTATATATTTTTTTAACTCATGTACAAGCACGCATGTGTGTATCTGTTTGTATGAATTCGTGTGCATGTGTCTGCATACTTGTGTTTCCAATATTTTGTGTGTACTCGAGTATGTGCACTTGGTGTGTACATATTTTGTGCATGTGTATATGATAGACTTTTCAATCACTCAGCTTAAAAGTCAAAAGCAAGGCATACAAAACATTATTCTCACAGTTGCTAAACTTCGCAAGTGACGTACACACTGCAATGTTGATCTAATAACATTGCTTTATAGGAAGAATAGACTTAATCAGGGATCTTTGGATTCTGGGAGGCGGGGAAAGAGGAGGGGAGGAGGAGAGGAGGAGGAGGAGGAGGAGGTGGGATGAGGAGGGGGAAGGAGGATGATGATGAGGATGAAAATGAGGAGGAGGGATGAGGAGGAGGTGGGAGGAATGAGGAGGAGGAGGCGGGAGGAAGAGGAGAGGAAGATGAGGAGGAGGAGAGGAGGAGGAGGAGGAGGTGGGGATGAGGAGGGGAAGAGGATGATGATGATGAGGGGGATGAGGGAGGAGGAGGGATGAGGAAGAGGAGGAGAGGAGGAGGAGGAGGAGAGGAGGAGGAGGAGGAGGATGAGGGAAGGAGGAGGAGGAGAAGGGGATGAGGATGAGGTGGGGAGGAGGAGGAGGAGGAGGATGGGGAGGATGGGGATGAAGGGGAAGGAGGGGGAGGGGGGAGAGTAATAGGGCTGGGGAGGAGGAGGAGAGTTGGATGGGAGGAAGGGGAGGAGAGGAAAGGCGGTGGGGAGGAAAGAGGAGGAGGAAGACGGAGGTGAAACGGAGGAAGGGGAGAAGGAAGAAATGTTGGAGCAATGGTGGAGGGGACGAGGTGGATAAGGAGCAGGAGACAAAGGATGAGGAAGAAGAAGGGAGGAGAAATGGGGAAGAACAGAGCGAGAAGGAGAGGGAATGTGGAAGCTGGAGGGATTGCGGAAGAACAGAGAGATGGAAAAGGAGAATAGACGATGGAAAGGTGGAGAAGGGAGGAGAAGAAGATGGAAGTAAAGCCGAAGAAGTAGGAAAGAGACAGGACTGGAGTAAGATGGAGCAAGAAGGGAAAAAGGGAGAGAGAAGAAGGAAGAGAAGGAAGTAGAGTGAGAGGAATTGGGAAAGACAAGACTAGAAAGGAAAAGAAGAAAGAGGGGAGAGGTAGAGTGAGAGGAAAATAAAGGAAGGAGAGAGGGAAAGAGGGATGGAGGAAGGTAGATAGGGAAAAAATATGATGATGTAATATCTTTAATTAAGATTACGCAAAAACGGATTAATAGTTGTTACTTGCTTTCTCCAATTCGTAAGCATAAACAAGTACAAAAAATATAAACAGGGTGTTGAGAATTTGGAAAATAAACTTAGGAAGGATAATAGTTACGATGATGATGATAATGATGCTAACAGATTAGAAAACGATAACAACGGCAATGATAATATTGATAGGAATAGTAATGCTAAAAATAAGAATAACAGGGATAATCATTATGTCAATAATGATGATCAAGATAAAAACAATAAAATGATAAAGAATGAGGATAATACAGAATAATAAATAAAATAACATGTCGATTAGCAGAATATCATCAGTGACAAGAAAGATAAAAATGAAATTCACATCAAAATCATCAAATCATAAAACCATAAAGATAAAAATGACATTTATGATGTCCTTCTTCACAGAGATATTCTACCAGATATGAATAGGCAAATTTAAGTAAGCAAACGTGAATTTAAGTAAGCAACGTCAATTTAAGTAAGCAACGTAATTTAAAGTAAGCAACAAAAGTAAGCAACGTCAATTTAAGTAAGCAACTTAAATTTAAGTAAGCAACATCAATTTAAGCAAGCAACGTA
>NW_020868916.1:37500-42500 GCF_003789085.1 Penaeus vannamei
CAGAAAGGAACAAACACAAACAAACAAACAGATCAAAACACGGAGTTGGAGGTTTTTTAGCACACTAAATTCTTAATTCATTTGCTGGATCTAATTGGCTATCACGATTGGCTATCAAACTCCTCCCAGTGATGTAGCATAGAATCCCAGATTATATCATGGGAAAATATGTCAGATCTGCCTGTCATTAACGTTATAGCAAAGAGGAGTTAGAAAAGTGATGATAATTAACAATAATCATTCGGATTAAATATAGCGAGATGCACTTTCCTAGGGTATAGAAGGAAAAATATTTACTTGGTGTGTCTCTTGAATTCATGAAATTTCAAACCAATTCGACAATTAAAAAAATATATATATATATCGGTCCTCCTGTTATTTCCTTCAAACCTTTTAGATTTCAGGATAAGGCAGAAAAAAAAAATTGCAGCTAAATACCCTATACAGAAATCTATCCCAGAGAAAAAATATAACAATAATTAATCAAAACTATAAACAAGACACATGACACCAATACAAACAAAATTAAGTCATAAAAATAATTTACAAATTATCAGCATTTATATAAATATTGTTTCCCTTATGTAGCATATCCCAAGACGAAGAAGCTATATTTAAGAAGCATATAACAAAGAAAAGTAAGAATGTAAATGAAAAAACCGCAGACAATTCACGGTTGCAGCGTGGGTCGGCTCAGCATGCACCGAGCCACTCAACGCATCAATTGTGAAAATACGCAGGACATTGCAGACCCTTGCAGATCGTCAATGCTGGTTTTATCTATTTTTTTCAACTTTACGTGGTGTATTTTGACAACAATTTGAGAACTTGCGAGTAGAGGTAATCATTTTTTTTTTTTTTTTTTTTTTTTTTTTTTTTTTTTTGAGGGAGCAGTTAATAAACACAAACGTTTTGTATGTACTATCTATCTCCCTCCTTCTCCCTCACCCTTCCTCTTCCACGAAACGAGTTCAGCTGCACGGAATGACAGCTTCCCGAGAGTTATGAGATGAATGAGTCCCGAGAAAGATTCGCCTTAAAAAAAAAAAAAAAAAAAAAAAAAAAAAAAAAAAAAAATCAAAATATTTATGGCGATAGGGTCCAGCTGATTTCTGTACAGGGAGCCATATGTCTACGCGTTGCTGATAGAGAAATGAACTAACAATGAACAAAGGATGTGTTGTGAGGGTTAAGTTGTTTGTGTTTTTGTTTATGTTTCTGGGCGGTAAAGTGTGTGGTGTGTGTGTGTGTGTGTGTGTGTGTGTGTGTGTGTGTGTGTGTGTGTGTGGTGTGTGTGTGTGTGTGTGTGTGTGTGTGTGTGTGTGTGTGTGTGTGTGTGTGTGTGTATGTGTTTGCGTTTGTATGTGCGTCGGGTAGGATGTCCAAGCATTAAAAATTGTATCTGTATCTGCATATCTACACACTCACAGAAGCATTTTTATATCTGCCTTTATAGCTGGATACCACAACATCCAAACACATCCATCACATCACCAAATCCAAAACATCCAAACAAAACATCAACACGACATTAACATTACCCCCCCCCCCTTTCGCCACACCACAGCACACCCGGGAAATAACCCAAAGGATAACATCTGTACCAGCGCTTGTTCTGTTGTTCATACCTCTCCTTAAACCCCCCAAGAACATTTAAGCTTACATTTATGAAGCTTTTCTTTTTGAGCTTCTCGGCTGGCACTGGGCGGCAGGTGACGTCAGTATCTTTTGCTCTTCAGGAGACTAAGATGAAGGTACTAAATCTTTTAAGAAGTATAAGTCACCCGTGTTTCATAACGACTGTGTGCCTGTTTGGGATGGATGGAAAATGGGTTTGTCTTTGTTTGTGAGAGAGAGGAGAGGGAGGGAGAGAGGGGAAAGAGATAGAGGAGAGAGAGAAGAGAGAGAGAGAGAGAGAGAGAGAGAGAGAGAGAGAGAGAGAGAGAGAGAGAGAGAGAGAGAGAGAGAGAGAGGGAGAGAGAGAGAGAGAGAGAGAGAGAGAGAGAGAGAGAGAGAGAGAGAGAGAGAGAGGAGAGAGAGAGAGAGAGAGAGGGAGAGAGAGAGAAGAGAGAGAGAGAGAGAGAGAGAGAGAGAGAGAGAGAGAGAGAGAGAGAGAGAGGAGAGAGAGAGAGAGAGAGAGCGTGAGTGCGTGTTTGTGTGTGTGTGTGTGTGTGTGTGCGTCTCATTTAGCTAATCGTAGTAGTCGTAGTTCTCTGTATGTGTTGTTCACTGCGCATTCTCAAGCAACGGAACTTTGCAAATTCTCTTCCTCTCCTGTTTTTGTTTGCTTTTTATATTCTTTCAATCACATCCGTCAGCATCTTCTCTCTCTCTCTCTCTCTCTCTCTCTCTCTCTCTCTCTCTCTCTCTCTCTCTCTTTCTTTCTCTTTCTCTTTCTCTTCTCTTTCTCTCTCTCTCTCTCTCTCTCTCTCTCTCTCTCTCTCTCTCTCTCTCTCTCTCTCTCTCTCTCTCTCTCTCTCTCTCTCTCTCTCTCTCTCTCTCTCTCTCACACACACACACACACACACACACACACACACACACACACACACACACACACACACACACAACACCACACACATAACTCAAAAAGGTGTACCGCAATATTTCACGTGACTAGTTCAGGAACGAACGAAAGAAAGAAAGAAAGAGTAAATGGGTACAAAATTGGAGAACGGAATTCTTGCTTAAAAAAAAGAAAAAAGAAAAAAAAAAGTTGACACGGATGTCTAGTAGTTAGGGAGAGGAAAACTAGACATCCTTGTCAATTTTTTTTTTTTCTTTTTTTTTTTTTTTAAGTAAGAATTCCGTTCTCCAATTTTGTACCAATTTGGTAATTCGAGAACGATACTTTGGAGATCAGTGTCATTAGATAAAAGAATGACAAAATAAATGAGAACTTGGCAATATATCTGATATGAGAATGGGAAAATAAATGAGAATTTGGCAACATATCTGATACGAGAATGAGAAAATAAATGAGAACTTGGCAACATATCTGATACGAGAATGAGAAAATAAATGAGAACTTGGCAACATATCTGATACGAGAATGAGAAAATAAATGAGAACTTGGCAACATATCTGATACGAGAATGAGAAAATAAATGAGAATTTGGCAACATATCTGATACGAGAATGAGAAAATAAATGAGAATTTGGCAACATATCTGATACGAGAATGAGAAAATAAATGAGAACTTGGCAACATATCTGATACGAGAATGAGAAAATAAATGAGAATTTGGCAACATATCTGATACGAGAAATGAGGAAAAAAATGAAATTTGGCAACATATCTGACCATTTTAGAGCTGTGAGTAAGAACATATTTTAGAAGGTTAAGGAGTTCCATTGAGTGATTGAGCGAAGTACAAACACTATATCGCAGTCTGTATCATGGTATAATGGTACAAGAACCCTCTACGGTAGCCTAAGACCAATCCCAATCTCGTGCTAATTACTTGATTGGCAACAGGAAACTTTTACCATAATCAGGGTGCGAATGAGAGTCTGTTCAGTGGAAGTTTCGCACCTAACTTCTGTGAACAACTCTGAACTTCTGATGAACAACCCGGATTAACAAACTTCTAACATAACAAAGTACATATCAAGATCGAAGAAGAAGTTCAACAAGTTCAAATTCCTGGGATAGATTGAGATGAAAGACAGGCTCAGCATTGTGAGGATAATTGTGATAGATCTCATAGAAATTCAGAGATGAAAAGACTTGATTTTATAAATTAAAAAGTCAAAATTTTGAACGTTCTCGTCTGGAATTTTTCCTTTTATGGAAGCAAAACGTGGAGCCTGAGATTGAAAAAAATGCTTAAAACTTTTGAAAAGGGCTTTGGAAAATAGTGCTGGGATAAGCCATCGCAGTATTATATAATGGTAATATTATTTGAAGAACAATCCTTGTTACTAATTAAATAAAGTGTTTGATTTAGAATTTTGTAAAATATATGGAAGAGGAAACGAATAAGGGTCAACAGAATTAACGAAATTTAAATAATGACGAATGCGCAGAAAGTAAACAGACAGCATGAGAATTTTAAAATGGAAACCACACTAATACAAACACTAATTATGCATCGTAAATACGCCATTGCTATTTTTATAATTATTCGGCTCCTGAAAGAGTTCACTTACCTCCTTGTTTTCACACTCTGATCCCCGTTTTATATACATCTTTATGGGTATTGCAGGTAGTTATTCTTTCATTATATATTCATTCTTATTTGTAACTCATACTTTTTGTTTTCTTCAAACACCCGATTGTTTACAAAATCTACACAATTGATTTGTTTTTCTTTCAATAATGCTAAATCCTTCTTCACGCTCTTTCTAAGTTTATATCATCATTTTGCAACATTTGCAATAAACAACAGTGAAGAAAACATACAACTCTCTCAATTAAATATTTTTGGCTTTAAGTCTATAATGTACAGGGTCTATCACAAGTTTCAGATATAAATAGAGGTGAACTGATTCGTGATTTAGGGGGGAAATAAACATGCAATATTGCATAACCTACTAAAGAATTGGTAAAAAAAAAAAAAATAAACATGGTATTTGGTAGAGATTGAGCGTACCGATACCATGAAAAGAGAGAGAGAGAGAGAGAGAGAGAGAGAGAGAGAGAGAGAGAGAGAGAGAGAGAGAGAGGAGAGAGAGAGAGAGAGAAAGAGAGAATAAGAAAAGAAAAGAAAAGAAAAAACTCACCCACTCTCTATTTCACTTTCCTTGCTAATTACAACGTACTGGCCTCTGGTAACCCTAATTACTGAATTGCATGATGTCTCTTTACTGCACGACTCCCTGTTCCATGACACTGTAATGCTCTATAACTTGCATTACCAAAAAAAAAAAAAAGAAAAAAAAATATCTTTCCACTTTCCAACCACATGCAAATATCTTTCTCTCAACCCCACCATTCATGCCTCTACTTAACTATTCTCTAACAATCACCCTACGTAATTTCAAAATTCATCTCACGC
>NW_020868916.1:45000-47500 GCF_003789085.1 Penaeus vannamei
ACATACATAGATAGATAGATAGATAGATAGATAGATATAGATATATGTATATATATATATACATATATATACTCGTTCAGTTTTGTGTTTGGATGAAAACGGGAAGCCAGCACAAGAATTTACAGGACAAGTGCTTGCAATACCTGAATAAAAGCATCCACAGTATTCAAATAAAAGGACGTAGCTGCAGCTGTACACAAAGTGCCTCCAGCGAAGAACTTTTGCGTCAATCAGTCTTCGGGAAAACTTCTCACTGACTTTGATTGCCTAGTGAGTGGCAGAGTCTCTATTCACAAAAGAAAAAGAGAAGGAAAGAAAAAGAGAAAGAGAAAAAAGAAACACAAAAAAGATTGTCCTTTGGTAGAACTGTCTTTGCATTTTCTTTAGCCGAGTTTTCTCTCTCCATCGAAAGGGTAAATAAACTTTCATTAGTGTTCGTGTAAGAAAGAGAGAAAGAAAGAAAGAAAGAAAGAAAGAGAGAAAGAAAGAAAGGAAAAAAACATGAAAACCAACATCAAAATTTAAGCACTCTTAACATCGTCTTTATTTGTTTGTTTGTTTTGTAGTTGACTCTCTTTTCTCTTTCGTATTTTTATTGAAAAAGTTAACAGAACTACAGTACTCTCCTGTCGCACGGGGTAGATAAATTTGCCAAACTTTAAAGATCTTACACAAACAAACAAATTAAGACATACACACCCATGTCATTATTCCTCAGACCCTCTGTAGATTTTCAATAAACAAATCCGCTTTGATCCCTAAGAGTTATTTAAATGGTATCAGATGATGATTTGAAATAACATATACCACCCTTATAGTATTTGCTTCACTTGTTTTGGAAAATCTACGTAATATTGTAAGAATAGAGGAAACTGAGTTTTTTAAATGGTATTAGAAGTTGATTTGAAATAACATGTAACCCCCTTTTAGTATTTACTTCACTGATTTTGGTAAATCTACGTAACCTTACAAAAGAAGAGGAAAATGAGTTATTTAAATGAATTGATTTTAAATAACATATACCCCCCCTTTTAATATCTACTTGATTTTGGTAAATTTACGTAATCCTGCAAGAAGAGAGAAACTGAGTTATTTAAATGGTATTAGAAGATGATTTAATAGTACCTGCTTCATTCATTTTGGTAAATCTACGTAAATTTGTAAGAGAAGAGGAAACTGGTATTACTTTGATTGGTTACGTAACCTTACAAAAGAAGAGGAAAGTTATTTAAATGTATTAGAAGTTGATTTTAAATAACATATACCCCCCCCCCCTTTTAAGATTTCCTACCCTGGTATTACATGGTAAATACGTAAAGAGAAGAGTATTAGAAGTCGATAAATCGAAGAGGAAACGTTGGTCTTCCTCTTGTTGCAATGTGTTGCTTTACTGATAAGAAGAAGGACGAGAGAAGTATTGTGCGAATGTCAACCGACGTCGAGGTTGGGGACGGTTCTCGTGTCTTGTGCTTTGTCGTTTCCATTTCGCTCTTTGTGTGTCTTCTTTTATCTTGCTCTTTCATGTCTCTCTCTCTCCTTGTATCCCCACTATCTCTTTCTCTCTTCTTTCTTAATTTTCTTTCTGGTTCTATCTTTCTCTTTCTCAATCTCTATCTTTCTTTCTCATTCTCTCTCTCTCTCTCTCTCTCTCTCTCTCTCTCTCTCTCTCTCTCTCTCTCTCTCTCTCTCTCTTCTTCTTTCTCTCTCTCTCTCCTCTCATCTTTTTCCCCTCTCGCTATCTCTCCCTCCCCCTCTGTCTTCCTATCCCCTCCATCCGCTTTCTCTTTCTCCTCTCCCCCCTCCCTCCTCTCCCTCTCCTTCTTTTTCTCCTCTCTCTCTCTCTCTCTCTCTCTCTCTACCTGCCTTTCATGTCTTAAGTTTTGCCTTCGGTTTAAGTTTGCTTAAAGTATTCGTAAGAGAAACAGGTACACTTTATGAGGATAGCAGAGAATGAGAAACCTGAGTGCAGATAGGACATCAGATATACCAAATAAGAGATTGACAAGCAACGTTATAATCTGCATCATGTGCCAGACTCTACAGCTGTCGCATCTCTTTAATTCCATCCTCATTAAAATTACTCCTATACACTCCTCCAATTGCAACATTCACTGCAATGGTGCATAGCCGAAATTATTTCCAGGAAGCGAATCAACAGAACTTTGATCACTTCTTGGAAATATGGTCAATATTACAAGTCGTCTCGTCTATTTAGACTATTTGCACAGAACGGAATGAATAGCTATTTCAAGGTAATGTTTTATTATATCTTCCAAAATGTTTATATATATTTTTTTTTCACCGACAATGTTTTCTTTCAATTGCAAGGGAAAGTATCCATTCAGATCTAGCAACTCATATAGTAACACCATTACATTCAAGACCAAAGTAAATAATGTCTTTTATATCCATGTACCAAAGGATGGAGCAATTTACCATCCTTCATCCCTAATTAGAACTCACTAAAAATATTCAATGTAGAGATGAATGTTTACCTTCT
>NW_020868916.1:57500-70000 GCF_003789085.1 Penaeus vannamei
TTTTCATTAAAAGCGAGCACCTTCTTATTACTTGCAAGCGGACACTCAGGTGAGGTTTTATATCACTTCCCCTTTTTGGGCCAAACTGAGGTAATACTTGGGGGAGAGAAAGGATAAAGGCAAGCTTATGTGTTTATATTATACCCAACTCTTAAAGTCTGAAATTGTGTAGGACGAGCTTGTGTGTTCGCTTCTTGTTCTCGTTCTCTCGTTCTCTCTCTCTCTCTCTCTCTCTCTCTCTCTCTCTCTCTCTCTCTCTCTCTCTCTCTCTCTCTCTCTCTCTCTCTCTCTCTCTCTCTCTCTCTCGTTCTTCGATTTTCTCTTTCTCTCTCTATTCGATTGAGTTTTTTTTTTTTTTTTTTTTTTTTTTTTTTTTTTTATCTCCGCCAAGGTTATGGCTTTGGTAGTGTTAGTTAGTCTGTTGGTTGGTTGGAGAGCAGGATAACTCAAAAAGTTATGAAATTAATTTAATGAAATTTTTACCAAAGGAGTGGCCTAGCCCAGTTTAGATGCCATTAATGTTATTGGTTAACGGATCCTGATCCGATCCTGCGAGGATCGGGATCCTTTTTTATTATCATTATTATTGTTATTATTATTATTTTTATTATTATTATTTATTATTTTATTATTTATTATTATTATTATTATTATTATTATTATTATTATTATTATTATATTATTATTATTATTATTATTTTTATCCATCATTGTTATTATTATCATTATTATTATTATTATCATCATCATTATTATTATCATCATCCTCATTATTACTGTTATTATCATTATTAGCATCATCATTATCTTTATTGTTATTGTTTGCCGTTATCTTCATTATTAGTTTTATTATTAGTAACATGATTATTACCATTATTATACTAACTAATCATCATCATCATCATTACCTTTGTTACTATTATTATTACTCTTGTTATCGTCATTATCATTTTTATTATCATTATCATCATTGCCATTATTACTATCATCATTATTACAAATGTTATTATTCTATTTATAATACTTTTTTTCATTATTATTATCATAATTATTATTATAATTATTGTCATTATCGTTATAGTTTAAGCATTCCTCTTCATCATTAATAGTATTATCATTATTTTATCATTTATTATTATTATCATTATTATTATTATTATTATTATTATTATTATTTATTATTTATTATTATTATTATTATTATCATTATTATTTTCATTATCATTATTATCAACATTATCATTATCATTATTGTTATTGTTATTATTATCATTGTCTTTATTATTATCATTATCATTATCATACTTATTATTATTATTGTTTTTGTATTATTGTTTTTACTATCATAATTCATAGTTGTTGCTATTGTTATTATTATTATTATTATTACTAATCTGGCACTTCATAGACCTATATCTCGTGTAATGTTCTAATTATTTCTATTTATTTTATTCTTCTTTCTTCTCTCTCTCTCTCTCTCTCCTCTCTCTCTCTCTTCTCTCTCTCTCTCTCTCTCTCTCTCTCTCTCTCTCTCTCTCTCTCTCTCTCTCAGTCTCTCTCTCTCTCTCGTGCGCTCTTTATCTCTCTCCCCCTTTTCTCTCTCTTTAATTCTATCTATTTATCTCTCCCTCCCATCACTATGTGCTTGGAGAAACGCAAAATGCAGTGTTGCCTCGTTTGCAAAATTGCTAGCCCTGGATGTCCAATGGAAGGATGCACAGAAAGACAGAGCAGCAGGCAAATGCTATATATATATATATTTTTTTCTTACTAACATTGAACCCTCAATTTCATTCTTCCCCCATTCACTTTCGACTCTTCCTTTCTCTCTTTTCTATTTTATTTTATTTCCTAATTGGTTTCCTAGATTGATACAGATTTTTCCCTCAGTGTCAAAAGGATTGGTGGAATCAAGTTGAAATAGATGCAAATTTAGATTCGCTTTTGCATAGTTTAAAGGTGGGGTGGGGGAGGGGGTGCATTCCACACTGTTTTAACTGCTGTTGCATACAGGAAATTCTCTTGCATCTTACCGCTGCAATTTCCGACTGTTTTGCATTGCTAGAACAGTTATGACGAGGAAATCACTGTGTCGCTTATGCAGGATTCATAATTACATTCTTTGAAATAATTGTAAGATTAAACACTGCAATTTCTACCTTTTACAGGAAATTAAGGCATGAATACGAATTACAGATAAAAAACAACAACAAAAACATAATAACAACAAAAATAACAGCAATAACAAACCACAAGAACAATATAATTCACTGAGGATTATAATTTGATACAACGCTCTCAAAACAACGTAAACTTTAATAATGATAATGATCAAAATGACTCAACGAAAATATAAAGCATATTTCTTTCCCAAACTTCATGAGTTCACTTTGATCATTTTCTGCCGTGAAAATTAAAGGTTCTTTAATGCAAGAACGCACATCTTTCAACGTGATTTACCCATCAAAGGAGATTTAGCCTCCTTCTTGCCCGAGGAAATATTGGCTTTTTGCGAAGTCGTTGCAATATCGTGAGTGTTAATTTCAATTTTTCGATATTAACACTATGATCAAACTCCGATATTTTCTTTATTGTTGTTAGGGCACTTATTATCATTGTTATTATTCATTATCATTCATTATCATTTCATCATCATTGGTTATTGATTTTAGTGGTTGTATGAGTGGTAGTTCTGGTATCATTATTATTACCTTTACCACCATCATTATTGGTAATGTTACCAATGTTTTCAAAATGACATCGTAATTATCACTGATCTTATTGTCATCATCATAATTATCCTCATCGTTATCATATCATAATTATCGATTTACTATTATCATCATTGCTGTTATTATTATCACTATCATTATCATATTAATATTATTACCATTATCGTTATCATTATAATTATTATTATCATTATTATAATTATTGTTATTATAATTACTATTATCATTAATATCATTATCGTTATTATCATTACCATTACCATTATTATAAAATGATAATGATGATGTTGACAATAGTAACAATAACAATGATCATGATAATGGTTGAAAATAATTAATGATAATGATAATGAAAATAATGATAATAAAATAAAAAATAATAATGATGATAGTAAGAATAAAAATAAGTATAACAATAATAACAATGAGGATAAAATAAATAGTAGTAATGATAATGAAAATAAAAACATCATATGAAATATGATAATATAATAATATAAATGATAATAATAAATAATAGTAATAATGGACACACACACACACACACACACACACACACACACACACACACACACACACACACACACCACACACACACAACACACACACACACACACACACACACACACACACACAGGGATGACAACTAGGACTTCATTTAAGCGTCAAATCCACCCAGCAGCACTCCTACAGAACTAGCCCGAGCAGAAAAGGCATTCTTGCTTGAAACTTTACCGAGCTATTCGATCCGAGTCGCTGGACAAACCTTTTCTTTTTTTCTTTTCTTTTCTCTCTCTCTCTCTTCCCCTCTCTCGTTTAATGTACAATGCATCCTTCTGCGGGGCTTTTGTTATCCACTTTCGAGCCTAGGTCCCTCCTTCCCACACCAGCAACAGCCAGATTGCACAGCTACAGGGTGTATCTTGCAACAATATCACGGGAGAGTTTTGCTACTAGCTTATATTTTTATTGTTATTATTATTATTATTATTATTATTATTATTATTATTATATTATTATTATTATTATTATTATTATTTCATTATTATTATTATTATTATTTTATTATTATTATTATTATTATTATTATTATTATTATTATTATTATTATTATTATTATTATTTTCTTATTATCATTATATTATTATTATTATTATTATTATTACTATTCTCATTATTCTATTTAAGACTAATTGTTTTATAATTTTCGGTTTATGTTATTGGGATGACGTTATAGAGCTGTAAGGTATGTATGAGTAATTATATAGACATGAATCAAGTGCATATTTTTGTATAGTTTATACAATCGCCAGAATCGTTAAAAAATCCTAGTCTAGACCTTAAACGTGGTAATGATTAGATACAACAGGACATTGTTATGGTAAATATAAAACATAGCATGTAAGTACTGCATGTGGTATATAACGCAAGTTTATCGTGTGTTCTTGTGGGGCTTTGTAATGGTAAATCACGTGGTTTACATAGTATATCGTTCATAAGATCTATTAATCATTATGTTTGTATTAGACTTATTACTGAATCTATAATAGAATAAATAAAAACAGTAATTGTAAGAGGTAAAAAAAGATACAACGGTAAAATATCTTAATAGTAAAAGAACCTAAAAGAACCTATTTAGGCTGCCTTGTCAACGATCAGTCGTGTAATAGAAGACTTTTAGATACAAATGAAGGTTAAGTATATTTTTGCTATCCATTAAAATAATTCATGTCCAATTTCTTTAAACATTTGAGACATTCCGAAATTACTTTCCTTATGTTTAAGACTCATATAGCCATTAAAACTCTCAATTATAAATAGAACAAGTAGAAAGGAGAGAGAAAAAGACTAAATAGATCCGTTGATATTGACAACTCTCTTTTCAGAAACCATTTCTTTCCATTAGAGACCACCTTCACGAGAGACATATGGCTTCGCGGAGCACATGAATCAGGCATGGTCACCTGGAGGCCCCAAATATCCTTTTCCTCTCTCCTTTTCTCCGTTTCTCTCCATCTCGCTTTCTCTCTTGCTTTGGTTCGCTGGCATATTTCTTGGTGCATTTCTTTTTTTTCCATATCGTTTTCATTTTTTTTCTTTGTTTATTTCTCCCTCTTTTATTCTTTTTCTTACTTGATTATATTTACCTCTCGCTTTCTTTCTTTGATTCCTTCTGTCTCTCTGTCTCTGTTTCTGTCTGTCTGTCTGTCTCCGTCCCCCTCCCCCTCCCCTCTCCCTCCTCCCCCTCCCTCCCTCTCCCTCTCCCTCTCCCTCGCACACATTTGTGAACGGTGTGAAGTGCAAAATTTGTAGAAACGAAATTCTTTTGATGTTCTTTAGTATTGTTTCATATTATTTCATTTCGCAATAATATTTCTTTTTGAAATCCTAATTACTGCTCCTTTATTCCTACTTTTGATCTACTTTTGGAAAATAAATATTTCCTCGTTACTGGTACGTAAAGCTTTGAAATAAAACAAAAACAATTACTTATACAATGATACATTATCAACCGCACAGGTAAAGTTTTAATTCTCTGATGATAAAGCAAGAACCAACAGCAAAGTCAGTAGACACGCACTTACAGTAAGTATAAATAAGAAGAGTAATAGGTAATTCCATAAAATTATTTCTCATGTGTTGTGGGAGTCTTACCCAAGTGTCCACTTCTATATCACAAGTTTCCTACTTCAAGAGAAACACATGGTTCGTAATGTTCTCCGGAGCAGAACATCTAGTGGGAATCCTTTACACTTTATATATGGGATATAAGAACTGGAAAAGGAGAGAAAAAAGAAAGAAGGGAAGAAAGAAAAAGGAAGAGGGGGAAAAAAGGTGGAAATTTTGATAATTATTTTGATTAATTTTCCTGCGTGTGTTGTAAAATGAGAGAATAAATGAAAGAAAAAAGAGGAAAAATGAAGGAAGAGGAAGAAAAAAATAATAACGTGGAGGTTTTGATAAGTATTTTGATCCGTTTTCGTTCGTGTGTTGTAAAATAAAAGAAAGAAGAAAGGAAGAAAAAAGAGGAAAAAATGAAGGAAGAAGAAGAAAAATAAAAATGTGGAGGTTTTGGTAAGTATTTTGATCCGTTTTCTTTCGTGTGTTGTTGTAAGATAAAAGAGAAAAAAGAAAGAAAAAAGGAAAAAATGAAGGAGGAAGAAGAAAAAATAAAAACGTGGAGGTTTTGATAAGTATTTTGATCCGTTTTCTTCCGTGTTTGTTGTAAGATAAAGAAAAATGAAAGAAAAAAGAAAAAAAGGAGGAAGAAGAAAAAATAAAAACGTGGAGGTTTTGATAAGTATTTTGATCCGTTTTCTTCCGTGCGCAGTTGAAGAAAAAAAAAAAAAAAAAAAGAAAAAAGAAAAAATGAAGGAAGAAGAAGAAGAAGAAGAAAAAAAAAACATGGAAATGTTTATAAATATTTTCCGTGCGTATTTGACGGCGTGGGAATTCATCGCAGAATAGACATATTTGCTGAACATTTTATATTCGTTGGTAGAACTCCCAGTCGACGGATATGCACTGGGGTGACTGCACAGGCACGGGGCAGTGCTTTTATTTCCCCCTCTCTCCCTCTCTCTCCCTCGTCCCTAGTTCTCTTTCACTTTTCCCTCTCGCACTCTTTCACTCTCTCTCATTTTATCCTCTCGCCCTCTCTTCCATTCCCTCCTTCTCTTGCCATTCTTTGAGATACACGCGGGGCTTTATGTTCTTCATGGTCTGGCGGTTCTGTCTGGAGAGAAGTTCTCATGACTGCTTTTACTGTTATTACATTGGAAATATTCCCGTGTACTTAGCCTCTGCGATCCCCGTTCGGTGCCTTACGTAGCGTTGGAATCCTTATATTTCGGGGAAAAAGAATGGGTCTTTTGTATTATTCTGTAGTTGATTTTTTTATAATTATTCTGTAGTTTATTCTTGATTCTTTTTTTTTTTTTTTTTATTCAGTTGACTGTTTTTACTATTCTACAGTTGATTGTTTTTATTATTCTACAGTTGATTTTCTTATTCTACAGTTGATTGTTTTTATTATTCTACAGTTGATTGTTTTTATTATTCTACAGTTGATTGTTTTTATTATTCTACAGTCGATACATCTTTGATTCTAGATTTATTTGTTTCCATTCTTCATTATTCAATTGATTTTGCCATCTATTTATTTATCTTATTATTACTATTTGCATGATAACTGGGCTTGGTTTAGACCTCGACCTCGCTACATGAATTAATGCCTCACACGGTTTGCCTGCCTAAAGCGAAATTGTAAACGGACAATTATTTAGAAGTAAATGTATTTCAGCTTCGCTCCCGCCGCTCTCAGCCAGGACTGCTTCCAACTTTATTTCAGACCAGGAATTGTAAATAATGAAAGACTTTATGACTCAATATGGCTTCAAAGTTGGAACAGGACCTCCCAGGGATCTCTCAATACAAGGGGTTCCACTGGTTCGTTCCATGTACTCAAATGTAACACGTGTAATACACACTTACGCACAAAACGACATTATATCATGAATTGTACGACATTATATCATGAATTGTACGACATTATATCATTGGAAATTGAATTGTACGACATTATATCATGAATTGTGTTCAGGATAAAATGATTGTAGCTCGGGGACGATCACGCTTTCTATCAGGACAGAAATACTGGTTGTCATTAACATTTGCAGATTGCATATTCGTCAGATTTACGTAATTCCGATGAAAATGTATTATCGAAAGGTAATCTGCATGTTCTACTCTGTACTGATGATTTATTCCTTTTGATTCATGTATTTCCTGGATTTGTCATTGATCTGAATGATTTTTTGTCGCTCGATTCAAAATCTTGTACGTCTTGATCTTAAAAAACGTCTTTTACAAAATTAGATTTATTAAGAGAGACTTCATATAAATGTTTTCCTAGTGTCTAAAAGTATCTAATACTAATAATGATGATATTACTGCTACTACTACTACTACTACTACTACTACTACTACTACTATTACTACTACTTACTACTACTACTACTTACTCCTACATCTACTACTACTAACTAACTACTACTACTACTTTTACTACTACTACTACTACTACTTACTACTACTACGACTATACTACTACTATTACTATTACTACTAATTCTAGTACTACTAATTCTACTACTACTACAGATAATAATAAATTTTAAAAATCTAGTCTGAAATCGCCATCGCATTGACGCTAAAGATCCCTGAAAAAAAAAAATCACTCCCATAATTTCTAAAATGATTTGGACTCCATCATGTCGTCCAACACCACGGTATCTTAAATTCATTAAAAAAATGTGATGCATGGTCTAACCCACTTACGTTAGAAAGCTTCATTTCGCCTTTTTTTCGCGTTTAAACAGTAACATGTTCCCCGCTTTAATGACGAAAGTGTGAAGAATGTTTAACACTTTCCTGCCTCTTGGGTACAAATTTAATTTCTTCTGCTGGTGAAAAGTAGCAGTTAAAAGTGAACTCTTTATTACTACTTCTTATGCTGTGACACATATTACTGTGTTTTCTATGTATGTTTATGTCAAGGTGGTGAATGTTTGTCTCATATGATGTTGAATGTCGGTTTTGGATTGAGTTATAGCAATGAATGGAGAACACTAGTATTTTTTTCTGTAAGAGACAGAAAGTGAAAGAGCAAAAGAGACAGAGATGGAGCAACAGAAATAGAGAAAGAGCAACAGAGACAGATAAAGAGAAAGAGCAACAGAAATAGAGAAAGAGCAACAAAGACAAAGAAAGAGAAAGCAAAAGAGACAGAAAAGGAGCAAAGACAGAGAAAGAGAAGGAGCAAAAGAGACAGAGAAAGAGCAACAGAAATAGAGAAAGAGCAACAGAGACAGAGAAAGAGGAAGAGCAAAAGAGACAGGGAAGGAGCAACAGAGACAGAGACAAATAAAGAGCAAAAGAGACAAAGCAACAGAAACAGAGAAAGAGCAACAGAAACAGAGACACAACAAAGCCAGATAAAGAGAAAGAGAGACAAAACTCATTTCCCTCCTGTATATATACTACAGCTTCAACATACCAGCGTTTTAAGCCTGGATATCGGATGCCGAGTAAAACAAACATACTGCAAATATACAAGCTATGAAGGTTTAATCACAGGGGTAAATATATAATGATTACTCTGGGTTGGAGTGAGGAAAGAATTACAGTTCATATCCTGTTCAGGTAATGAATGATTTCCATGAAAGGGGTGGAACAGTTTACGATTTATTATTACTATTACTATTATTAATGATAATTTAATCTGACTATTATCGATAATATACCTATTTTTCATATTTACACATTTGTCATTATTCAGATTATTCAGATTATTATTCTGATCATCATCATTATTATTATTATTATTATTATTATTATATTATATTATTATTATTATTATTATTATTATTATTATTATTATTATTATTATCATTATGATTATGATTATTATTACTACTATTATTATTATTATTATCATTATAATTACTATAATCAATATTATCATTATTATTGTTACTTTTCTCATTATTATTATTAGCATAATTATTATTACTATTACTATTGTTATTATTATTATTATCATTATTATTATTATCATTATTTTCATCATTATTAATATTATCATTATTATTGTTATTATTATTATTATCATTATCATTATTATTATTATTATTATTATCATTATTATTATTATTATTACTATTATCATCATCATCATTATTATTTTTTTACCATTATTTTTTCATTATTATCATAATCAATAACATAATTATTAAAAAAAAAAAATTATCTATATTAATTATAATCGTAATTTTCTATCATTAACAGTATTATCAATATCTTTACCATTATTATCGTTACAACAACTAATATTGCTACTATCATAACTGTCACTATTATCATAATCATTATTATCCTTACCATTATCATTCATATTATAATCCTTTCTTTATCATCAGCATTTGTTTTGGTACAGTTAGCATTGGTGTTATTACATGATAATATTTTCTGTCATCATTATCATCTTTATCTCTCTGACCGTAATAATTTTCATTGTTCCTCTCAACATGTGCAATTGCATTATACAGCACGAGAGATCATGACTGAAGAAAAGGGTGACTGATGACTGATTTATATCTCCATTTCTCAAGAGATATATTTGATGCTTTCAGATTATATCTTCATCAGATATGGAGTTTTATCTATACTGGTTGTAATGCCATTTGTCAAATATGTGAAGGAAATGGTATACTTATGTATTTTTTTCTTTGTTTCAGTCGATCTGTCTGTTTCTCTATTTTCCTGTCTGTGTCTGACTGATTGACTGACTGACTGACTGACTGACTGACTGACTGACTGACTGACTGACTGACTTGACTGACTGACTGACTGACTGACTGACTGACTGAGACTGACTGACCTGACTGACTGACTGACTGACTGACTGACTGACTGACTGACTGACTGACTGACCGACCGACCGACCGACCGACCGACCGACTGACTGACTGACTGACTCTCTCTGATAATTTGAAAATGCACGACCTGAAAAAGTCAAATCTGAAATATGCAAAGTAAGTCAAAAAGCACGCTATCAAAAGAATATTCGTACAGGTAAGGTATTCAGGAATCAGCTTTTTGTTCGTCCTACATTGATATGTTAAAAGAAACTTAGATCTGAAAATGTGATGTTAATCATTCATGCTGTAAAAATATTTTTCATCATCATCTTGTCCTTAAAAAAACAAATAATGTATACTGATGAGTTCTGTTAATAATCTCCTTTTTATTTCAATATTTCCATCTCTATTCATTGAGTTAAAATGATTCTTAATAGCAAAAGCAGTTGTTCATACATCCAGAAATATTTTAAATGTTACTGATTAAATAGAGTGATATGAAAAAGTATAATAAATTTTACTGTCTTCCTCCTGCATAACCCTACGAGAACCCAAACATATGGTTAACAAATACAATACATTAGTGTTGTTGCTCCCAAGACACATCATCGATAAACATTCCAATTCACATTCGATGTTAAACTTGCAAGAGTGAATAAATATAGCAAAATAAAACACAGTGACAACGCTGGGAATTCCAAATATACTGTGTAATTGTTAGTGTTGCATGCAAAACTTTGTTAAAAAATAGCAAAAAAAGATAGAGAATGGAATAGAAAACGCGTTTCTACAAAGGATAAAAAAAAACAAAAACATTTAAATTGTATACAGGAATGAAAACAACAACAGCACTTTGCTTAGCATGATATATGGCAGAAGATTAAACTCTACAGAAGCGAGATTACGAAGCACCAACTCCTATGAATACGCGTGGAATGATTAAAAAAAATAATAATAATAATAAAAAAAATAAAATAAAAAATACAAATACATTAAAACTTTCTTTCTTAAACATGACACAAACTTAACAAAAGATATACATTATTTAGATACTCATGAATAATTATAACATGAACTTTCCTTAAAGAAAGAGTATGAGCATGAACGCACAATAAATAACAAGAAGTGAACATAAAATATGCTCAAAAAGATACTTACGAACATAAAGAACCATCACATCATCACTTAGATATTCTTGTAGAAATATATGAACGTATATGTATTCTGTGCTGTATGTATAAGTATCAGAAGTATAGAGAGAACGTACTTATTTATTTATCTTTATTGCACTGCTCTTAATGGTAAATACCGAAAAAACACTAGAAAGAAGGTTATGGATATTACGTATATGTGTGTGAGCGAGGTGTTTGTATCGTGTAACTGCTATCTATAGTTGTATATCTATGTGTGTGTGTGTGTGGTGTGTGTGTGTGTGTGTGTGTGTGTGTGTGTGTGTGTGTGTGTGTGTGTGTGTGTGTGTGTTGTGTGTGTGTGTGTGTGTGTTGTGTGTGTTGTGTGAGTGTTGTGATGTGAGTGAGTGTGTGTGTGTGTGTGTGTGGTGTGTGTGTGTGTGTGTGTGTGTGTGTGTGTGTGTGTGTGTGTGTGTGTGTGTGTGTGTGTGTGTTGTGTGTGTGTGTGTGTGTGTGTGTGTGTGTGGTGTGTGTGTGTGTGTGTGTGTTTGTGTGTGTGTGTGTGTGAGTGTGTGTGTGTGTGTGTGTGTGTGTGTGTGTGTGTGTGTGTGTGTGTGTGTGTGTGTGTGTGTGTGTGTGCAGGGTATACCACGCAGTGATATCTCTGCTTGCCCATTCTCCCACCTAACGGAGTGGAATACACTCCGTTATATAACAAACCGGCCTGGAGTGCATTCCATTCTCACTGCTGGAACTGCTGCCCGGGATATACACTGAACAAACTGCACAGGGATGCAGCCCCAATACTTTTACACGTCCCCATCCCTGTCCCCTCCTCCTCCCCCCCCCCCACCCCCACACAAACACTCTTTTTCATCCTCTTCCTCTGTGTCTCTTTTGAGATATGCACAGACTTTATATTCTTTTGGCTCGCAGATTCTAACAGGATCTCAAACGCGCTTCAATTTACTTTCTCTCTCTCTCTCTCTCTTTTTCTTTTTTTTTTCTTTGCTCGTCTTTCTTTCGTCTCTTCTTTTCTCTTCCTCAAAATCACAGGCGTCGCAGAGAAACAGGAAGTTGGAATCTACAAATTTGAGATTCCAGCTCGGTATATCATGGAATATATTCTCTTTATACCGGGGAAACATACCCGGTTTAAATTCTGTTGAAGTCAGGAAGTTCTCCTGTACTTTGCCCCAGTAATCTCCAGCCGGCGT
>NW_020868916.1:82500-90698 GCF_003789085.1 Penaeus vannamei
CGTTATTGAGATGTTATCATTACTTTTAAGAAGACGAACTTTTACGAAATCGAGTTATGTACGTGTTTATAAGGTTTTAAACTAAACTTAACTAAATTTTTTGGTCTGTGAATTTTCGTTATCATTATAATTCTTGATAATCATATTCATTATTTATCATTATTATTATTATTATTATTATTATTATTATTATCATTATTATCATCATTGCTAGGCTTATCATCATTATTGTCATTATTATTATTATCATTATTATTAAATTCATTATTATTATTATTATTATCATTATTATAACTATTATCATTATAATTACTACTGTTATCTATTTCCACCTCATTATCATCATTGCTATTATCAATATCCTTATCATTACAACTGCTATCATCACTCAATCATCATCATCATCATAGCAATAACAATAATCAAAATAACAACATCAATAATAAACGCTTTGCAAAATCCTGCGGTACATTTTTTTTTTTTAATGATCAAATTTATCAAATTATTATTAAATCCTTCCTTCATTTTCCCTTTCCCTTCCTTCCATTTATATCATTTTCTTTCTTTAAACATTAAGACCAACATAAAACCCTAATAAGCAAAGTTAACTCAGACAAACAAACGGTAAAAAAGGTAATCTCAGGAAATTCTTAGAACCCATTTCTTTTTAACGAAGTCTCCCCTCTACCGTACCCCGTTTTCTCTGAAGAAAATGACCCTTGTGGGGGAGTTGCCGCATAATCACTTTTACGAAATAAAAAAAAAGAAAAAAGCCTCTGTTATGTACTGCCTGACACACGTACACGCACACACGGCACACGACACACATACACACGCACACACACACACACAGTATCGATATATATATATATATATATATATATATATATATATATATATATGTGTGTGTGTGTGTGAGTGCGTGTGTGTGTGTTGTCCGTCTTATTATGTCTATATCTGTCTGTTTGTCTCTCTGCCTATCTGTCTTTTTTTTCACATCCATCATAGCATCCATATATATATATATATATATATATATATATATATATATATATATATATATATATATATATATATATATTTATCCTTATTTATTCTATATTCATTCCCGTTTCCACCTATCTTGTGTAGACATAAAAATCGATCCACAGCAGTACCCGCAAGCATTAGGGTAACTGTACTAGTCTCCCTCCTTTATTACTCCCCTCTTTCCGTCTTCCCCTCTCCCCTCATTCACTTCCTCCCCTCTTTCTCTCTTTGCCTCTCCCCCTCTTCCTGCAAACTAATATCCCCTCTCTCTTCCATCTCTCTTCCTTTTCTTCCCTTCTTGCCCTCTCCCCTCATCCTCCCCTCCCCCTTCCCCCACCCCCTCTTATCCTCCCCTTCCCTCCTTCCCCTCTCTTTTTCCCCTTTTCGCCAGGTCACGTGATTTCTGGTAATCTCTCAAAGCCGCGGTCTGTAATTGTTAGCCCTGCGGTCGCTATGTTCCCATTCTCTACAGCTTTTACACCAGGGGTCTCTAACCTGAGAGTCAGAACATAGTTACTGATCACAGCAGACTGAAACAGGTCAGATATATATATATATATATATATATATATATATATATATATATATATATAATATATATATATATATAGAGAGATAGAGAGACGAGAGAGAGAGAGAGAGAGAGAGAGAGAGAGAGAGAGAGAGAGAGAGAGAGGAGAGAGAGAGAGAGAGAGAGAGGAGAGGAGAGGAAAATAACAATAATAATGATGATAGATAACAACAATAGAACTGATAATAAAAATCATCATCATCATCATCAACCTCATCATAATGATAAGCTGATAATAGACAATAATAACAATGATAATAATGAATAGAATATACAATAATATGATAATAATGATAATAGAAATGATAATAATAACAATGATAATAATGATAATAGAATTGATATCAATGATAATAGTGATAACTGTAATAAAGGTAATGTTTATGATAGGACCGCACCCGTCAGAGACAAGTCCCCGACTCCCGCCAACAAGGACGGGGGATCCCATGGGAAATGTCAGTAGGATTGCCGTATGAACCAAAAAACCCTCCTAACCAGAGGCGTCTTCCATGGTGGCACAGGGGGGCACCTACCCCTCCTGCAATCTGATTGGCCACCCGATGTGCCCCCCCCCCCACCCAAGAGTCATTGACCCTTTATATATTAATATATTTATTTAAAATATTATATATAAATATATAATATTAACATATAATGATATATAATACTCACACAGCAAGATAATAATATAAACAATCTGTAACTGTACAATATAAATGTCGAAGAGGGTAGTCTTAATTTTTGTTCTTTTGGGCGGCCCCCCCAGATTTATTGTTGTTACTCCTTGTGTCCCCACAAGATAATTCTCTGGACCCGCCCCTGCTCCTAACCCGGGGACTATGCCCCGGACCCCCCCCCCCCCGATTATCTAGCTTCCCTACCCGTGCCTCTAGATCGCCACTGACTACACTTAGAAATACAAAATGAGTTTACCTTAAAGTTGAGGGGACGGCGGTTGGGAAGTGACGAACCGCAGACGAAATTCTACAACTGGAACACGGTTATTGTATTTCACTCTTTCGTGTTATCCCCGATACTGTGACGATTTTCAGTGAGAGATAGATTTCACCGCAAAATTGGAAAAAAATCGGAAACGCAAGTAGCACTGTAAACATGTAAACAACCTTCACCTTTGGAACAAACAACGAAAACTGTAACAACATAACCGTCAAATTTGCCGGGAGAGGGCAGTGATGCGCAAGTATGGATATACCGTGTATTTCTAATGAAACTATGGTACGTATATGGTAAAATCGATCACATCGTGTATTTAAGGAATGAACATTTGATAAATGCGTCTTTTCATTAAAATTTCATGTAAATTAGAATACAGAAATACATTTTACTACAGTGCGCTTATAAGAAATTTGTCGTGACGTCACTAACTACATGCGCCAAAAACGGTTCATGTTGGGTTCCCGCGCAGCTGAGTGGCTCGCTGCGATACCAATAATATTGATAGTGATAAAATAAAACAAATTAACAAAAATGATAATGAAATAAAGGACAGCAATAGTATATACAATACTAATAATGGTGGTGATGATGATATATAATGATGCTATTCTGATGATAACCTAAGACCTAGACCTTTAAAAATCTCCAAAATATCAACTATAACCCATATTAAATTTAAAAAATCATCCTTCACAGAATATCCGAACGGACAAACGACTCATAAAAAATGGGACAGTGATTCCCGTTTTCTATAAAGTTTGTTTCAGGGGAGACTCGTCCTAATATACTTTAGACTACGGTGGCCATTGGATTTCAAGCTCGGGGCAGCAACGAGAGCAAAGCGGGGAGACTTTAATATATCTGGGAGACTGACACAGTTTCCTGCCTTTTATGAGCTAATTGGAATATAAAGAATAATAGGGCGTATACGCGTGTGTGTGAACGTACTTACTTTCACAGCCAGACTCACACACATATACACACGTATATATGTATATATTTATATGCGTGTGTGTCTGTGTTTGTACGTGTGCGTGTATTTGTGTGTGTGTGTGTGTGTGTGTGTGTGTGTGTGTGTGTGTGTGTGTGTGAGTGTGTCTTTGTGTGTATGTGTTTGTGTATGTATGTACATATATATATATATATATATATATATATATATATATATATATGTATATATCATATGTGTGTATATATTATTATTATTAGTGTTATTATTATTATTGTATATATATATATATATATATATATATATATATATGTATATATATATATATATATATATATATATATATATAATATGTGTGTATATATTATTATTATTAGTGTTATTATATTATTGTATATATATATATATATATATATATATATATATATACATATATACTCATTTAGAAATCAAAAGCTGAAATGAAAGTCAGGATACTTCAGTATAATTAGGATGCCCCCTTTTATTTTAAAAGGAAACAATAAGGTAAAAATATATAACGTTATTATATAAGAATAGAGCCAAGAATAGCAATGTGCACCTAATATAAATAAAGCAATAAATATGAGTATTAATAATAGAATTAGAACCTCTTTATCTCTAAGAATACAATATTAAAAATAACACGATGTAGAAAAAATAAAAAAATCATAATACTTAGAAAATTAAATAAAAAAACGAAATTTCTTTAAGTAAGTGTAGCAAAGAACAGTCCAAGAAAATAAACAAAGCATAGAATAAAAGAATTAGAAATACAACAATAATACATTGCATATTGCATAAATAAATTATTCACAAACACCAGCGGCTGAGGTCTGCATAAAGGTCGGGTTTTGCAACATGGCAATAAATATGATAAATTGGTCACCTCTTGGACCTCAGGTTGCAGTGTTGGTGGTATGCACAGTTGCCATCGAGGGTATTTTTGTAATTTTTTGCTTATCGTCATTTATTTACTCATTTCCTTCTCATTTTATGTTATTGTCATCATCATTGCTATTATTGTTATCATCATTGTTAACATTATTATTATTATCATTATTATTACCATTGTTATTATCATTATCGTTGTTACTATTATTATTGTTATTATGTTATTATTATTATCATTATTATCATTATATTATTATTGTATTATTGGTATCATTATTATCAATATCATTCATCATCATTATTATTATTAGTAGTAGTAGTAGTATTAATTGCCATTTTCATTATCATTGTTATTATTGTTACTTTTCTTACTATTGTTATCATTCTTATCATTATTATTATTATCATGATTATAATTCTCATTATTAGTATCATTATCATTATCATAATTATTATTATCATTAAAATTGTTATTATCATTTTTACTATTATTATTGTTGTTGTTTTATTGTTATTATCATTTTTACTATTATTATTGTTGTTACTATTATCATTATCATTCTATTATCATTATCATTATCATTCTTATTGTTTTTATTGTTCGTATTATTGTTATTGCTATCATTGTTATTACTACTATTAATTTCATTATTATTACTTTTATCTATTATTATCTTTATTATTATTGTTATCATTATCATTCTTTATCATTATTGTTATCATCATCATCGGTATTGTTGTTATTGTTATCATCATTATCATCATAATCATTGCTATAGTTAATACCTCTACTATCATTGTAAAGGAATTGTGAAGGATTCCTTGTCTCGTATCATATATATATAGAATTAAGATTATATAGAATTTATTTGATTTATTTTGTCAACTAAAGAATAATAATAATTTAGTTTGTAACTTGTTGGCCACAGTGACGCTAGAGTTGTACGAACGCTTTACAAAAACGCTTGTTTTGAATCCGCGGAGTGTTTTTCTTAGGCAGTACAATCATCATCACCATTATTATTATTGTTATTATCATTATAGTTAGCGTTGTCATCATTATATAGCGTTGTTATCATTATCATCATCATCATCTGCCGTTTCCTTTCTTTCCTCCCTTCCTCCCTCTCTTCCTTCCTTTCCTTCCCTCTCCTTCTTCCTTCCCTTTCTCCCCTCTCCTCTTCTTCCCTATCTTCCCTCCCTCCCTTCCTCTCATTTCCTCCCTCCCCCCCTTCCTTCCCTTCCTTCCCTCCCCCTTTCTTCCCTTTCTCCCCCCCCCTTTCTTCCCTCCTCTTCATTCGCCCAAAGTAAGAGTAGCGCCCCCCTCCCCCCCCTATTTATAAGACCAAAAGAGACCACACGCTGAGCTATACAGGCGACCCCCCCCTCCTCATGGTACCCCCCTCCCCCCCTGGCCTGTCTGACGCAGCCCTCGGCCGTGGTGTATTTACTGTGGTTTTATATCAAGCTACGTTCATACGCACATGAGGGTGTAGATTGTTGCGTGTGTGTGTGTGTGTGATTGTGTATGTGATTGTGTGTGTGTGATATGTGTGTGTTGTGTGTGTGTGATTTGTCTGTGGGTGTGGAGATGTGTGTGTGGGTGTGTGTGTGGTGTGGTGTGTGCCTTGTGTAACTGTGTTGTGTGTTTGTGTGTTTGTGTGTGTGTGTGTGTGTGTGTGTGTCATTGTCTGTGTGTGTGGATGTCTGTGTGTTTGTGTGTGTGGGTGTGTGTTTGTCTGTGATTGTGTGTGCGTATGTGAGACGTGGTGTGTGATCGTGTGTATCTGTGATTACGTGTGGGTGTATAGACGAGTAGGTGTGATTATATTTGTTTGTAATTATGTGTGTGTATAATATGTATATACATATGTATCACATACACCATACACAGACAACAGAGCCTTTTCTTTACCCCCCCTTCCCCCCCTCCCCGGCCAAACCTCTCGTTCTCCCAAGTGTAAGGAAAAAAACAAAATCCACGCCCCCCCCCATTCCACCCCCCACCCCTACCGATAAGCCTAAAGGGCCTATCAAGCCAATACTGTTTCTCTGATTCAAGATTTACCCCATGGCTACCCTGTGGTCAGCTGTGTCTTCGGTTAATGTTAATCTTCTTTATTTATTTTTTATTTATTTATTTACTTGTTTTTTTTTTTTTTTTTTTTTTTTTTTGAAGTGTCATGGTTAGGTTTCGTGTTTTAAAGAGGTGAAGTTCAGGTGGCTTATGTACTATTATGGTCATTGATTATCATTATGATCATTGTTATTGTTATTATTTTTATCAAAGCAATTACCATTATCATTCTTATTATTCTTATTCTTATTCTTATTATTGTTGTTGTTGTTGTTGTTGTTGTTGTTATTGTTGTTGTTGTTGCTGTTTATATTACTATCAATATTATTATCATTATCATTATCATCATTGTCATTATCATTACTGTGTTGTTGTTATTATTATTATTTATATTATTATTATTATTATCGTTATCATTATATTATTATTATTATCATTATTATTATTATTATTATTATTATCATTATTGCTATTATTCATTATTATTTGTGTTATTATTAATAATATTATCATCATTACTATCGTCATTATCAGCATCATCTTTAGCATCATTATCATTACCATTATCATTATTTTACCTTTCGTAAGCAATCAGTTCTTTAATTAGTCTGTAATGAAAGCCATAATTCGTACTAAGCTCGCTAATGACACTGTAACAAGATTTCCTAATTAATACCTCTATGCATTGCCATTGTTGCTGTTACAATGATTATCATTATTATTATCATTATCATTATTAGTAGAAGTAGTAATAGTAGTATTAGTGGAGTTTAGTAATTATGTTATTGTAACTGTTTGTTTTATTATTATCTTTATCATTATTATCATTATTGTCTTTATTATCATTATTATCTTTATCATCATTATTATCATTATTATCATTTATCATTATTATCATTGTTATTATTATTATCATTATTATCATCATTATCATTATCATCATTGTTTTTCATTATTATCATTATTATCATTATTATCATTATTATCTTTATTATCATTATTATCATCATTATCATCATCGTTATTATGACTATCACTATCATCATTATTTGTCCTTCACCTAAAAGTTCAAGAAATCACTACGAAGAAAGAGAAAACGAAATAAAAAAAAAGAAAAAAGGAAAAAGACAGAAAACGAAATTGAAGGAAGAGAAAAAATAGTTAAAAATAAGAATAGATAGAAAACGAAAGAGAAAAAAAAGAAAAAAAAGAAGAAGACAGAAAAACGAAATTGAAAAAAGAGAGAGAAAAATAAATAGAAAACGAAATTGAAAAAAAAGAGAAAAAAGAGAAAATAAAAAATAAAGATAATTAGAAAACGAAATTGAAAAAAAAAAAAATAAGAGAAAATAAAAAAATAAAATAAATAGAAAACGAAAGAGAAATCACTACGATGTTCAAACGCAAAAGGACGAAAGAAATAAATGCGCAATAAAAGAAAATGAAGAAATTAAGGCAAAAGAAGGAGAAAGAGAGAAAACCAGATGAACATATTTCTCTAATTAACGCCCTTCCTCCTTTGTCAATTACTTTCCCCTCCTCCTCCTCTTCCTTTTCTCTTTGTCTTCTTATTTCCTCCTCCTCCTCCTCCTTTTTTTCTCTCCTCCTCCTCCCTCTCCTCCACCTCTCCTTCCTATTTCCTATTCTCCTCCTCTCTTTTTCTTTTTTCTTCTTCTTCCTCCACCACCTCTCCTCCTCCTCCT
>NW_020868916.1:123926-126426 GCF_003789085.1 Penaeus vannamei
ACATTCGCAAAACCAGTAACTTTTTTATGCAACGCTGCATAGCCAGAGTTAATGGTTTCTAGACAATTAATGGATTATCTCAGCAGAACAGCACACCAACAAAAATCATTAGCATTAAAACTTGAAAAAAGTAAAACTTGCACAAAACAACATGATGAGTGATGACTAAAAAGCCTTAAGTTTTATGTACTGATAGAAGACAGATAACAACGACGGAACATCGTCCTTGAAAAGGGTTCTTGCTCTGTGTATGAATTTATATAGAGAATTCTGAAAAAAATTATCAAAACAGGTGTTTTTATTCTGTAAGCAACATGAGCCTCTATCCAGTCAAGAAGATGACATAAAAGCGTTTTGAAGAATTTCCTGTGGGTCATGAGATTTCAAGAAATCTACTTTTTTGAGCAGCCTTGTTAGAATTTTCCTGTTTCGTCAAAACGTAGGTTTGTCCTACCTGTGCTCCTTCCTTGCATGACTTGAGAAATCCCATAGAAGCAACATAGAGTGCATTAACAAAAACGAAGAAAAAAAAAAACAAAAAACATTTGCAATCCAGTATTAAAATCCCCCCCCCCCTTCCTTCTTTTCCAAGACCGAAACCTGAAAAATCTGAAAAAACGAAGATTGCCTATCCCCTGGACATCGCTAATATTAAAACAAGTCCTGAATGACCACACGGAGCCAGTTAAATGATCTTGGGTCAAGTACAATGGAAGAAAAAGTGAAAGTCTAACAACATTGCCGACAGCACGTATATGCCGAAAGGGAAATCGTAAAGGAGTTACATGGCTCTACACAATAGCAAGAACAACAGGAGATATGCAACCGTGAAAGTCAGCTGCCTACCCATGTATGTCCGGGTGAGGGCTTCTGTTTTATTATTATTTTATTTTTATTTTTTTTTTTTTTTTTTTTTTTTTTTTTTTGCTTTTGGTGGGGGAGGGGTTCTAATGTTCTAATTCCTTTTATGACTGTCATTACTATAGCATTGTAATTGGCAGTGATCACTCAGTAGTCGCGCTCTAATTCCATTTAGGACTATAGCTTTGTAATTAGCAGTGGTCACTCAGGTGTTATTAGCCGTAGTAGTGTTATTATTAATATCATAATTATTATCATTATCTCCACCATAATTGCTGATTTTGCTGTTTTAAGATTATCATTAACATTGTTATTAGTCACATTGGTATTATCACTTTTATCATTGCATATCGTTTATTTCCATCAGTACAATAACTAGAGCTATATTCATTAAAAAAACAAAAAACTGAATAACCTTCATTAATACCATCATTATCGTCATTTTTTATATTGTCAACATATGTATCATTATACGTTTCTTACATATCTTGTCATCATCACTGATTTTAATTCTATTATGATTTTTCTTCTTTTCATTATCATTCTTGGGAGTGGTACTATCATTACAAATGATATCATTATTGCATAGGACATGAAAGTTACTCCTTCATACTTCTAATCATTAGAAGCATAGATATTGGTATGATTATCATTCTGATATTGCCATCATTAGTACTTACATTATTATCACTGCAAATCGAAATTATTACCAATTTTATTCTCATACATAATATATATATATAATATATATATATATATATATATATAATATATATATATATATATATATATATATATATATATATATATATATATATATAGATAGATAGATAGATAGATAGATAGATAGATAGATATACTTACATGCATATATATACATATATATTATATATATATATATATATATATATATATATATATATATATATATATATATATATATATACATATATACATATATATATATATATATATATATATATATATATATATATATATATATACATATATATATATATACATACATACATACATACATACACACATACACACATTCATACATATATACATACATACATACATACATACATACTGAGCCACAGTCCGTATGCTATGTGCACCTTGATTATGTGGATGGATGATATAACAAGCAGCTGCAACTGGTTACATATATTCCTCTGTAAGTGTTGTTTTGCATTCATTCATTTTTTAATCCATCCGGTAATATTTTACTGAAAATCGCCATTTCATTCACTCTTACTCTGTTTGCACATTGTCAGTCAGCGACAGATAAGTATATTAATTCTGCAATAAAATCGTGTCATCTCACGTTGCACTTAACACGGCACTATCAGCCTAAGTATCTACCGCCACTGGAGAGATTCTCAAGCAAAGCAAAAACAGCAGCGGGTCCTTTGTGGACTCCTGCCAGACTGGCCGCTGATACTGACATGTTGACATTTGGTGGTCAAGTGGCTGGGAATTCAGCATGGACGTCGCAGAGATTAAAATGATATGAAGTACAATTGGCGACGGCCATTTAGGGTCTGAATCCAAGATGGTCTCGATAGCTGTGGGTCGCGATCCAAAACGGGATGATGCGAGGCGTTTGGGGGAAAATACGTAGGCTAGTTGTTCT
>NW_020868916.1:141426-143926 GCF_003789085.1 Penaeus vannamei
CCCAGTTTAATATTCATCATCTTTAATAAAACTTCACTTTATAATTTATTTTCTGATATGAACAGCTGTGCATCGTGATGGAAGAGAGAGAGAGAGAGAGAGAGAGAGAGAGAGAGAGAGAGAGAGAGAGAGAGAGAGAGAGAGAGAGAGAGAGAGAGAGAGAGAGAGAGAGAGAGAGAAAGAGAAGAGAGGAAAGAGAGAGAAAGAACGAGAGAATGAGAGAGAAGAGAAGAGAGAGAATGAGAGAGAGAGAGAAAGAGAGAGAAGAGAGAGAGAGAGAGAAGAGAGAGAGAGAGATGAGAGAGAGAGAGAGAGAGAGAGAGAAGAGAGAGAGAGAGAGAGAGAGAGAGGAGAGAGAGAGAGAGAGAGAGAGAGAGAGAGAGAGAGAGAGAGAGAGAGAGAGAGAGAGAGAGAGAGAGAGAGAGAGAGAGAGAGAGAGTTGTATGTATTTCATGTACATATTGTTTCCGTTAATATATGATGTATACCTTGTTTAACATCTGTAGCTAACGTCAGGTGTGTGATTACAATTAAGAAAATGTATTTTTAATCCTTGCATTTTAATTCTCTTGTGGTGCATTTTCCGTTTAATATGAAGTGATTTTACGGCAGGAAAGAATAAAATATGCTGATGTAAAAATATAAAACTAGACACGCACAAGTACACCTACCCACACGTACATCCACGCAGACACACACACACGCACACGAGTACACAGACACACACATACAGATAGATAGATAAATTAATAGATAGGTCTATACATTGCCAGATAAATAGATAGATAGACAGATAGGCAGACGGATAGATCCAAGCATATATAAATAGATTGACGGATAAACAAATAAATGGATAAAACAGATAGATAAAATTGCTAGATGGACGAATAGATAAAAATATAAGCAAGAGAGGTAGATAAAGCTACATTACACACATGAACAGACAGAGCGATGAATGCACAAATATATGTTCAGATATGTGTACAAGGGAATATATCGTGTTAAGATTTTATTATTTTAAAGAACAAGTTTCGGTCATGATGCGGACATTCAAAAATTTCTTTATCTTATGTTGAATTCAGAAATCTCCCCCTTTTTTTTTTTATTTCTTATTTATTTATCGATTTCTTTTATCTTTTTAATTGGTTGCATGCTGCTCCCTGATGATAGTAAATGTGTTTTCGTGTCCCTTTGGTACTTCTGTCCGAAAATAAATTTGAAATACGATGCTGAGAAATACCAATTATTTTTTGGTGTAATTGAACTGGACTAGTGTCAACCCGAATGAGAAATACAGAAGAAAACGTGAAATGAGGTATATGAAATTTAAATGCGTCAAAATATACTTGCTCACTTTTTTCATTTGCCTTCGACCCTGAATTACTGCATTTTTCATTGAAAATGAAAAAAAAATATGATGCACTGGTATCCTTTTTGTCTGATTTCAGATCTTTTTTTTTGAGTAGCGACTTCTGTTCTTCGTTCTGTTAGTCTTACCTAATGGAGATTTTTATTTTTTTTATTTTTTTTTGTATCTGACCCATTTGTTTTTGAGTTCAGTCAGGAATGGGGAAAAGACGATATGTATATAAAATACGGTACTTTAGTATTTATATCATAGCTCTGCAAAATCATGCTTTTTTTTTGAAAAATCTATAGCGTTTATTATCATATTTTTACACTTCTGTACGTAAAACATATGCCAAATATTCCCATTATTATTTATTTATCTATTTTAGTGCAATAAGAAGAATCCCATCTTTAAGTCAGATTTTACGATGCAAGAAAGGGTAGGACATTGGGGGGTGGGGGGATTTCCTAAAACGTGTTCTTAAAATTTGATTTACATGCACAATAAAGAAGATATTAGATGTGACCTTTTTATGGTGATATTATTGAATACATTCGGCATTCCTGAAAAAAATCTATACCTTCGCTGTATATTTATCAAAAACAAATTTTTTTTTTTTTTTTTTTTTTTTTTTTTTTTTTTCCACCGGAAACGAATATTCAGCAAAGCTACATTACATTCTCTTCCCCTAAGAAGAAAATCATGGGTGATGACCATGTGGGATGCTTTGGTTTTCAAAATATACAAAATATTACACATTTCTAACATCTACAGATCTTTCTTTGGAACTTAAAAAAACGATTTTCTTTCCTTTGAAATGACTCTGTACCAGTGAAGCCTCCGACGTCTGCCGTAAGCTAATAGGCCGGGGATAATCTGTCTTTTTGTTCTTCTATATCTCTCTTATCATTCTAAGAGCAGCTTTAAGTGCACTCCTAATAATTGTGATATTGATAATCGATAGTAATCATAATATCCATATAGAATGATGCAAATGCTATAATGCTAATGATTATGATATCTTTTTCCCATAGCGATTCCTGACTCCAGTATCCGTCCGCATCCGGTCAGCACAGCTCGGGTCAAACCGCACAATATCTGACCCCGTGTCAGCGCACGACGCTTGTTGGCGACGAAGCCCCCGACGAA
>NW_020868916.1:166426-168926 GCF_003789085.1 Penaeus vannamei
TCCTCCTCGCTGCCGTCCTCCTAAATGTCCCCCTCACTGCCTCCCTCCTCCCCGTCGTCCTCCGCGCCCTGCACGCCCGCTCCCCGCAAGGAGCTTCACCCCCGCCTACGCCCACCCAATTACCCTGAGTCATTTTCCCTGGAAGTCACGCCACATTCCGAGCACAGCCGCGCCCCGCACGCCCAGCCTTGGCCAGCGGAGCGTCCAAGGTCCACCCTGGCCCTGCATCGTCACAGGATAGGGCTCAGGATGGCCCAGGGATAGCCCGTTTGTCACGCCCGTCCTCTCGGGTGCAGCGGGCGAGTCGGGAGACGGCCAGCGATGTAAACATGTTCTATTTTGCTTCTTCAACGCTAATGTACGCAGACGTTTTACACTGTTCGGACACGCTTTTTTCTCCCTTTTTCGTTCTACAGCTCGGTTAAGCGATGCACGTTGTGTTCGGGATCAACACTTCGGTTTACCTGCCGGGGAAATGTGTTGAACAAGACTTGAGACAGAGTTTTCATGAGATTTACATAACCCCCACCCGCCGCATATCTCTCTCTCTCTCTCTCTCTCTCTCTCTCTCTCTCTCTCTCTTTGTATATATATATATATATATATATAATATATATATATATATATATATATATATATATATATATATATATATATGTATATGTATGTATATAATATATGTGTGTGTGTGTTGTGTTATGTGTGTATTATATATAACATATGTATATGTATATATATATATATTATATATTATTAATATATATTATATATATATGTGTGTGTGTGTGTGTGTGTGTGTGTGTGTGTGTGTGTGTGTGTGTGTGTGTGTGTGTGTGTGTGTGTGTGTATGTGTGCGTGTGTATGGGTGAGTGTGTGTGTATGTGTGTGTCTGTGTTATGTGTGTGTGTCAAAGGGAACTAGAGAGAAAGAAAAAGACAAAAAGAGAAAAAGTGAGTAAGTGAGTTAATGGATGAAGAGGTCAATGAATGAATGAATAAATGAGAGACTGAGAGAATGAGAACAACAATATACCAGCCATGAGATTTCCTACCGTGAAAACCACCTCTGAAAAAAAAGATTCAGCCTCGCACAGGAAGACTCCAACACCATATGGAAATTTCCGAAAACAGTTCAAGAGACCAGGAACACGGAGGACGAGGAGACAAGGTCGAGAGGGAAGGCGAACCGGAAATCAGACCGTCACGTTTTGGGGCAACTCGTGACCGATGCACGCCGTCTTGAAACACCTGAAGCGAGGAAAAGTTTACATTATGGGTCTTTGAAAGATTTGATGATTAGTGACAACGTTGATGGTAACGATAGTGGTGATTATGGTGTGGTTGAGGAAAAGTGTGAAGTATGATGATGGTGAGATTGATAATGATAGTGAAGGTTTTGGAGGGAGAGGAGTGATGAAGGAAAGGGGGGGGGGAGGTAAAGGACGGTAGGAGGAAGGAAAAGGTATGGGAGGGGGAAGGGGAAGAAGAGAGGCAGGAAGGGGGAAGGGGAGGAGAGGAGAGAGGGAAGATGGAGAGATAAAGAAGGAGGAGGTAGGGGACAAGATGAGGAGAAGCAGGGGAGATCAACATCGAGGAAGAAGGAAAGGGAGCAAGCGGACGACGACGAGGAGGAAAAGGATAGGAAGTAGGCGACGAGAAGACGGTTGGAGGAGGAGGCAGGTCACGAGGAGGAGGGGGAGGAGGAAGCAGGTGACGAGGTGGAGGTTTAGAGGGGGAGGCAGGCGAGAGGAGAAAATGGGGAGGAAATAAGCGACGAAGAGAAGGGTGGAGGAGGAGGCAGGTGACAAGGAGGCAGACAAAGAGAGGGAGGAGGAGGCAGGTGACGAGGTGGAGGAGAGAGGAGAGGCGATAGGAAGAGGAAAAGGATAGGAAGTCAGCGACGAGGGGAAGGGCTGAATTAGGAGGCCGGTGACTGGCGAGGAGGAGGAAAGGGGGGAAGGGGCTCGAAGGCGTCGGCTTTCCCTCTCCGTTGCCGGGGAAGGTGACCCGAGGGCGGCGCCGCAGTCCGGGAAAGGGCGGCGTAGGCAGGAGGAGCAGGATCTTGAGAGAGTTCAGGGTCGTCTCGGGGAACAGTTACACTTGTTTCTTCTTTGTTCTTCCGCGAGAGGTGTTCAAGGATGAACATCCAGATGGTCTGAGTCATCCTCATCTGGGTCGGTGATGAGAGGGTGATGATGCGGTGATGATAGTGATGCGAAGTGGCGGTTGTGGTGTCAGTGAGGCTGTAATTAGGAGTGTTTGGATTGTCATGTGTGAATTTGTATGTTTCTCTCTCTCTCCCTCTTGCTCTCTGTCTCTCTCTCTCTGTCTCTCTCTCTCTCTCTCTCTCTCTCCTCTCTCTCTCTCTCTCTCTCTCTCTCTCTCTCTCTCTCTCTCTCTCTCTCTCTCTCTCTCTCTCTCTCCCTCTCTCTCTCTGCAATATATGGATATCTTTACAGCTGCCCATTAAAGCAGCAAGTATGTATACTTTGACATTAAAA
>NW_020868916.1:195784-208995 GCF_003789085.1 Penaeus vannamei
GGCCTCGAGGGAGATAATCCCCGCGATACATTAAGGGAACATGGCCGCGTCCCTCTCCGGCGGCGCGGCGTGCGGCGGCCCTTCAGTCTCATAAGGAGCGGCCAGAAGGCGTCCGAGGGGGCCGTCCGCGAGCCGTACGAGTGGCTGTACAAACTAGGATTGAATTTGAGCTTTGGCGCGGGGTCCTGCGGGCGTGAGAGTGGGTGGGGGGTAACAGGAGACGTGGGCGCTGGTCTGCCGCACGCCCACACGGGGGAAGAGGAGGGCGCCTCTCGCGGGCGCGTGGAAGCAGAGAAGGAGCAGAGGAGTGGAATCATATTCTCGGCGACGTTAATGAAACAAGACGAGCGTGCGCGCCGCGGCCGTATCTCTGGCCTCAAGCACCGACCTCGCCTTTTATGAACGCGCATAAAGTTGGGGAATCTCGGCGGCCGTTAATGATGTCAGGGGTGAGCGGTAGCGACGTCGGCGGGGAGCGGCGCGCCCGGGGACGTCCCGCGCTGTTGCCAGGTTTGGGGAGAGGCGCTTGCGCAGGATACGCAAGCAGGGTGCGTGTGTGAGCGCGCGCACACTTTTGAGGATGTGTTAATTAAGTCGCTTTCAGGGAGCTAAAAAGCGAATCTCGTGTTATGGTCTTGGGGGAAAATATTTCAACATTCTATCTTGCTCAGCGTCTTGAGTATCTCCAGAGAGCCCTAATTACTCGTCATATTTATTTGGTCTCTGAGTATAAGAAATCGAGAATGACATATAATCTTCGAGAATATATGTCAGTAATTCTAATTCCCACACGAAAGCTCATGATTACACAGAAATGCCTAACATTCTCGATCCCCCAAAATAGCAAGCGATTACCACTCATTTTATCCAATAACATCAATAACGCCCAGAACCAGTAACAACAAAATATAAAGAGAACCCCATAAAGTCCTCCCCTGTCCTGGCCGCCGCCCTTGCCTCGACGCGAACGAGCGAGGCCGTAGCAACGCGAATCGAGAGGCAGCGTGCAATATCCAGCGCCGTCCCGGAAGTGCCGCCGGAGAATGCTCGGCCGGCATACCGCGGCGGCGAAGGGCTCTGCTTGAGTGCTTTGTAACTGCTTGCCTGCGACCTCGAGCCAGCTATTCTCGGGGCAGGTGGAGCGGGGTGGCCGAGGTGTGCAGAGAGGGTTTTCATTGTCAGGGAATGCGTGGGTTCAGCGGGGTGTATATGCATTGCGTGGGGGTTCGAAGCGTGCTGTTGAGGTATAAATAGACAAACGCATATATGCACAGTATATCCCCCTTCTGTGATGACAAACGAGGAGGCGAATGCAGTGTGAAGGGACACAGACTTGCCCCTCATACTACCTTTGCACGAAGCTCCGAAGATAAACATATTATTAGCAAAATCCTAACCACCTCCGCATGTCCTCAGGAGCAGCAGCCTCATCACGCAGAGCGGCCACCGCGCTGACGTGACCTTGGACTGTCTTCAGGCTACTATTATGTCCTCCCTCCACGCCCACCACCTGGCTCCACCTCCCGCGGTCACGCCCATCGCCCCCTCGCCCACGCCCGTCTCCCCTCCGATGCCCGGTCGCCGACTCCGCGCCCCCGTTATGCCCGCTGACGATGCGGGTCAGCCACCGGCGGCGGAGGCAGTTCCGGCTGGTCACGTCTCGTCCGCGCAGCCGGCCGGGTCAGCGCGCGGGGGCGGCCGGCCGGAAAGAGCGCGGCGCAGGGCGGGGATGCAGCTGGAGCTCCACGCCAAAGTGCGCGGAGCAGCGCCGCGGAACAAGACCGTTATGACGACGGCGCTGAGCGGGGTCACCGAGGCGTCGTTCCAATCGGATGCTTCAATGGTGAGTAAAAAAGAAGAAGAAAGAAAGAAAGAAAGAAAAAAAAAGGCCAAACGTGTTCGAAATCACAAATAAAGAATATTAGAACATTTACGATATTTCATGAAATATCATAACACCACAGGATTGCTTTATCAGTGAGAACATAATAACATATGAAGTACCATCTGATGAAGAGAGACCAATAGAGCTATTATACATTTTCCTCTACCCAGTTGGTGTGAAATATTTATAGGATTATTTCATCTGATGAAACAGTCACGACGAGATCAGAGTGATATATCGTGGCGCTTCGAATCACTTGTAGTTTTTGTTCCGTTTAAAGGGGTTTCGATGCAGATTCGAAACGCTGCGATTCATTTTTTGCCTCTGCTTAGGACTGTTTCTATACATGCACACACACACACACATACACTATTACACACACACACACCTACACACACACACACACACACACACACACACACACACACACACACACACACACACACACACACACACACACACACACACACACACACACAACACACACACACACACACATTTACACACACACACACACACATACACACATATTACGGTCTCTGTATTTCTGCGTGTCATGATTTTAGTATCATTTAAATGTATATTATTAGCATAGATGATTTCGAGTGAAATGATTGTTATGTGTTTCAGTAAGTTAAGTAAGATCCACGAAGGCAGGAATTTGTGTATGAATTCTGTTTAATTTCCCCCATGTACCAGCCATTATTCACAGCTGATTACCTTTTCACCTGCGCGTCAGGTACCTTCAAACACCGCCCGGCAGCCGCCAGAGGTACCAGGTGGCCTCCCTCGCCCGCCAGCCGCATGTCAGCCACTGCAGGAGCGACTCTGAGTAAGTTCTGGTGATGCTGAAGTCACTTTTCCTACGTTGATACTATGCATGATAGGAATCGTGATGCTTTTGAAGTTGTGGGAATTAATTGAAGTTTATCTCGCAGCTCTTCGGAGGACGCGGCGCGGGACGGCAAGTTGTCTGAGCTGGAGATCGAAGCCAGAAGGCAGATGAAGAAGGCTTTGGCGAAGCGACGCGAAGGCAGGCGCTGTGCTCGCGCGTCCTGGTCTGGCTCTCAGGGGTCTCGAGATGCTCCTTCCGGCGCCCACCCGGAGGCCGAGGCGGCGCTGTCTGCCGGACCTCGCTCTCCCGACGAGGCCGACGGGGGAGCGGGCGTCATAGAGATCGTGGATGTCGCCGACGAAGAGGCCGACGTTGGAGCGAGTATTGGGGGCGCCGCTCGTCCAGCCGGGAGGGCGGGCGGCCGGGTCCACGTGGCCGAGGACGCCGTGTTCGTGGAGACGGTGTGGAACGCCTTCCGGACGGACGTGATGCGGGTCATCTCCGGGATCGGGTCGCGCATCCTGAGGCCCGCGCCCCCCGCCCTGCCCTCGGAGCCCGGGGCGGCGAACCACCACGGTCAGAAATCAATGTGGAAGGCCCCTAGACCCTCCGACCCTTCTGCTGCGCCCGCGTCTCTGCCCCGCTGGGTCACGCCCGTTCACCGCTTCGAGGGCGCCGGGGGGACCTGCGACAGCCCGCCCCGGAAGCCAGCTCGGCCACGGGGGAGCGACAACACGGCGGAGGCTTCCGTCTGGGGGAACAGCACCCCGACGGAGGACTATGTCGGGAGCGGCTCGAACGGCCCGAACGGCGCTGCCAAGGGGTGAGTAGAAGGGGGCACGGGGGGAGGGGTCTGGTGGGGAGGGGGCCGCGACGAACCCCAATTAGGGGAAGTTAAGGCTTTTCCGAGGATCAATGACTCCTTCTCGGGAGGAGCTCGAGCGCCGTCAAAGATTTTTAAAGTCTCCTGCAAGGCGCCCTGACTCCGCCCGAAGAAAGGAGACAGAATAATGCTTTTATGATGGAATATGTCGGCGTCAGCCACAGGAATTCACCTTTAACGCATTTGACTCTCTATTTGAATTTCCATTCCTTCTTCCCTCTCCCTTCGACGCTGGCGAGCGCTGGCCGTCGCCCCACCGCTTCTGCAAGCAGGCGCCAAACTAGAACTATATATATACATACATGCATGTATATATATATATATATATATATATATATATATATATATATATATATATATATATTATATTTATATATATATATATATATATATATATATATATATATATATATATATATATATTATGTATGTATGTATGTATATATTTATATATATAATTATATTGTTGCACGTATACGCACATTATTATTATACTCTACTTTCCCGTCCCTCCTCCCACTCCCTCTCCCTCTTCCTCTTTCTCTTTCCCATCACCCTCCTCCAACTCTCCTTTCCTCCCTCCCTCCGTCCTTCCCTCCTCCTCCTCCATCTCTCCTTTTTCCTCCCTCCCTCTCCCTCCCTCCCTCCTCCCTCCCTCCTCCCTCCCTCCCTCCCTCCTCCCTTTCTACCGCCCTCACAACACATCCGCTACGTCATGTCACTAAACCTACCCACACATCCAGCAGGAAACGCGGTGATGTCTGTCCGGCGATCAAATGTTCGTTATCTTGATACCTTTAATCGTTCTCTTCGCTTTGGGAAATAAAAGTATTGTACGCTGATATATATAATATATATATATATATATAATATATATATATATATATATATATATATATATTATATATACATATATACAAATATATACATGCATCATTGTTCACTATATATTACTCATAAGAAAAGCTAATTTGTTTTCATAACCTGTATAGACATTTGCCTAACAGTATACATCAACGTGAGTACACACTCATTGCAGAAATGGGATTATGCATCACGTGACATGTCTGCTTGTGGTCTTGTGGTCTTATACACATCACTGTAAGCTTACTATCTACATACCCCTTGGGCTACTGTAGCCTGTACTCAGTAGCCCTTGAGTTATTACGAAGTTCGCTGTGTTTCTCCCTATGCGATCTTCCTCCTATTTCAAGTATTTTATTTACTACATTAAAGGAATTTAATTTACTAAATCACGAAATTATCTAATTCACGAAATTACAAAATATTTCATTCGCGACATTGCACGTATTTCATTCACAAAAATACGTGTTTAATTAACAAAATAACAGGTATTTTATTCACTAAATTCCAAGCATTTCATTCACTACATTCCCCATTACATCATTCGGTAAAAACAACAACCTCACGGAGCTTTTATTACAAAAAAAAAAAAAAGATCCCACAACACCACCTCACTCCCTCACAAACCACCGGGAATTTTATCAACAAAGCCTCTGTTTCTCGGGCATTTAAAAGGCCATTCCGAGTGCCAGAGCCATAATGGAGAAGCAAAGAGGCATTAATAACAGCGACCTTTTTTCCCGGTGATTGCAAAATGCCAAGCAACACGTGGGCTGAAGGAGGAGGGAGGGAGGGGGGCGGGGGTGAGAGGGGAGGGGGGGTGAGAGGGGAGGGGGGCGGGTGAGAGGGGAGGGGGGGCGGGTGAGAGGGGGGGGGGAGGGTGAGGAGGTGAGAGGGGGAGAGGGGAGCGTGAGAGGGGAGGGGGAGGCTTCGCTAGAAATGCTGTTAGTCAGAAACGTATCTGGGCGTATCAATTGTAAATATATGCATCGACAATGAGGAGGAATAGATACAGTAGTTAAAAAAAAAAATCGTTTACAAAGGGATGCAAAGGGAAACATTTTCTTTGTCTTGTAGATCGCTTCGGAGAACTGAATTCCTGTTCGGATTTTTTTTTTCGTAACTTTCCAAGCCGTTACCTTTGAGCTCGGAGTGAACGCCGAGAAAGAAAATAAGAAAGAATGAATGGAAGAATTAAAGAAAAAGAAGGGGAGAAGCGGAATGGGAAAAAGTTAGGTGGTACGAGAGGCTACGATGTAGTTTTGCAAAAACGATCTCTGCAAAGTAAAGTTTGCATATATAGGGTCTTAAGATTTACATACAAAAGTCTCTAAGGATTGCGTGTACCTCCGGGAATCAAATTTCATGCCATAGATAGAACGGGCGATTCTCAAAACGAAGAAGACGTTCCTATACAGACAAATCCCTCTTGACCAGAAGTTTAACAGCATTCCAGAGTCCAGTCAGCCATCGCGGGCTCTTCGCCGAACGCGCTAATCGGCAGAACTAATTTGAAAACGCGATGCAAACCCAATATTCATTAATAAGAGCAAAGGGAAAATATCTGGCCTGGAAAACCGACGCGCCGATACATATCAGGGGGTACGGACGCAGGCACTAAGAGCCAGGCTATCGGCAGGGAAATCCGGATGCAGACGGTCGCTACAAGAACAGGATGCAGACGGTATTTCGACGGCGCTTCCCCCCCTTCTTCGCTTAACGACGTGTATAGGGATAACGAGCCCAACGCCGCTGCCAGACGAGTGGTGTGATTGTTCCTTCAGATACGGCGGGGCTTTAATAGCAGGTTAGGTTTAGATACACGTCAATGAAGAAGGAGTAGCCATATATACTTGTTTGCCAGCTGATGCCCTTCTCCAGGGGGCAAGAGAGTGATATCCCCGAGTAAAGGCGGGAGGGTTTGCGCTCTTAACCCCTTAGCCTGATCAAGGATCTTTATCGTTGCCATATGAGAGTCACTCCTTTGGAGCCGGGAGAGGGAGGCGGGCTCGAGGAGTCGTTCCTGAGACTCGGAAGGGGATGCTGTGCTTCCCTCGCTGCGAAAAGGCTGCACGACCGTCAGAGCAAATTGGTAGAGAGGATTACAACTCGCACTCCTGTGGAAACGCACACAGGAAACGCGCGTACACAGCAAAAAAAAAAAAAAAAAAAAAGAAAAAAGAAAGAGAAAGAGAGAGAGAAAAAAAAATGTACAGATCTCTCTCTCGATGATATATATATATATATATATATATATATATATATATATAATATATATATTATAATAGACACATATATATACATACTCTCTCTCTCTTCTCTCTCTCTCTCTCTCTCTCTCTCTCTCTCTCTCTCTCTCTCTCTCTCTCTCTCTCTCTCTCTCTCTCTATATATATATATATATATATATATATATATATATATATATATATATATATATGACTATAGACATATATACTGAGGAATACATAGATATGTGAAATAGCATGTATAGGTACATAGATAAGCTACATAGATATAAAATGATATGGTGACATCTATGATATTTACTTAAAAATTTGTGCTTATTGGCTCTCTCTCTCTCTCTCTCTCTCTCTCTCTCTCTCTCTCTCTCTCTCTCTCTCTCTCTCTCTCTCTCTCTTCTCTCTCTCTCTCTCTCTCTCTTCTTCTCTCTTTTGTTTGCGAAGATAAAACCTACAAAAAAAAAAAAAAAAAGATAAAAAATTACATGAGACCGAAGAAGGTTTCCTCGCCGCACGAGAGACGCCAGACGCCGCCCCGTCCGCCTCGCTTCAGAGGCAAAAAACGGCTTCAGAGACACTCCAACCCACACTCAACATCTGTCTGCTCCTCCTACCGTCTTTTAGCGCAACTTCCTTCAATTAATATGCAAATTGGCAGCGAATAGGACCAGGGGCTTAATGACTCTGAAATTGAAAGTGGGAAGGCGGCCGCGTAAAAAGCTCGGGTTTGACTCCATCGCGAAGAGCATCTTGGCGCCGTCATCCCGTGGGCGGAGGAAGGAGGGAAGGGAGGGAGGAGAGGGAAGGGGAAGAGGGGAAGAGGGGAATGGGGAGGGATGGGAGGGGAGGGAATGGAGGGAGGGAGGGAATGGGGCGAGGGGAGGAAGGGAGGGAGATGGGAGGGAGGACGGAGGAGAGAGGGAGGGATGGGAATGGGGAGGAGGGAGGAATGGGAGAGGGAGGAAGGAATGGGAGGGAGGGAGGGAATGGGGAGGGAGGAGGGAATGGGGAGGGAGGAAGGGAGGGGGAGGGAGGGAGACGATAGAGGAGGGATGGAGAGGGAGGGGAGAGAGTGGAGAGAGGGGAGAGCAGGAGAGAGAGAGAAGAGAGAGACGAGAGGAGAGAGAGAAGAGAGAGACGAGAGAGAAGAAGAGAGAGAGGACTGAGAGAGATGACGAGAGAGAGAGAGAGATGAGAGTGATAGAGATTTGAGAGAGAGAGAGGGAGATGGGTGAGGGGGAGGAGGAGAGGGATGCAAGGAAAGGAAGGATAAAGGAGGGGAGGGAGGGGGATGGAAGGAAGTAACGGGGAGAGGGGGTGGGGGTAGAAGGAAGGACGGAGGAGGAAGGGCGGGAGGAGGGAGAGGAGGGGGATGGACAAAGGGGGGAAGGAGGGAAGGAGGAAGGATGGGGGAGGGCGGAGAGGGTGAAAAGAAGAGGGATGGGAAGGAAAAGAAGTTAGGAAGGGATGGGTAAGGATGGAGGGAGGGAGGGTAGGAGGAAGGAAGGAGAGTAGGCAAGGAAGGAAGATAAATCTTGGAAGAAAGAGGGACAGAGACGAAGAAAGGAAGAAAGGAGAATAAGATAAAGAAGAAAAAGCAAAGAAAAGAAATAAGAATTGGAAGAGCGCGAAGCAGAAAACGGAAGGGGGAAGAGGCAAGAATGTGAGATAAAGGCCGAACGAAAAGTGGAAAAAGAAGAAAAAAAAAGAAGAGAGAAGGGAAACATGGAAATAAAAGAGCGAGAAAGCACGGAAGAAAAGAGGACTTAGAAGTAAGTGAGATAAAGAGAGGAGACAAGAACAGGAGACAAAGCTTAAAGAAAAGGAGGCAAAGAGGCTTGTGTTCAGCGAATAGGAAGAGGAAGAGACGGAGGAAGAATTCCCTTCTCATTTCGCTCATAATTAAAGGCTGCGATAATAATGGAGATAATAATGATAATAGATAATAAAGACGACAACCATGATAATAATACCGATAGCACTGAGCGGGATTTTATTCACATTCACTGTATTAAACTTAAGAACTGTAGGATCTTTTTCAAGTTGAACGGAATTGCTTGTTCTGTGAGTTGATAATGGAGTCTTCTGTCCTGAGAACTTCCTTGCGTCTGGGTCACGGGTTGGCTCTGAGTGCACGCCGAGTGAGGGTCATTTTGCATCGTGCATCAATTGTATCATTTATTTTGTATTCGCAAACTTGCTACCGGGATGGTGATAAACCTGCATAGGTGTAGTGCACACACACACACATATCTATATATCTATCCACACACACACACACACACACACACACACACACACACAACACACACACACACACACACACACACACACACACACACACACACACACACACACACACACTATATAATATATATAATATATATATATATATATATATATATATATATAATATACATTATATATAAATCATTAGTAAAATCAATATGTTCATGCGTGTCCTGCCGTGCGCGTGCGAGCCAAGCGCGAGAGGCAGCGAGCGCCCCGGCCAAGGTCCCGTCCCCAAACAAAGCGGCCTCGGGCGGCGCTCCTCGGCAGGCGCTCGAGGGCGTGCTGGCGCTGGCTGAGAGGCCCTTCGCCCCCTCGGCGGCAGCCCTTTTGTTCGGACTCATTAGGGAAGCTCTCGAGGGGCGCGGCGGCGGAATTAGACCGCGGGCGCGCGGGCGGGCCTCCCTCGCAGCGCCGCCGCCCGCGGGAGAGGCTCCGAGGGCCGGGGACTCGCCAGGCACTCGCGGGGGCGCGGCTTCGCAGCGAGGGGGGGGGGGGGTCTGCGAGTGTGCAAATATCAGCGCTTTTCCTGCCGTTTTGTGCTTGTTTGTGAGTGTGGTGTGTACGCACACACACACACACACACACATACACACACACACACGCACACACACACACACACACACACACACCACACACACACATATACAGACACACACATACATTATATATATATATATATATATATATATATATATATATATATATATATATATATATAGAGAGAGAGATAGAGAAGAAGAGAGAGAGAGAGAGAGAGATGAGAGAGAGAGAGAGAGAGAGAGATCAAAGTACCTTCAGCGCTCCCTTGGCCTCAGACTCCCGTAATCCACACGCCCCCCCCCCCCCCCCCCCCCGCGCCGTCCGCCTCCCAACCGGCGTCCTCCTTCCTCCTCCCGCCCTGAACCGCGTGCCTCGAAGGGCGTCCGTCGCGGCTCCTCGGACGACTCGGCTGAAAACCAACGACGATTTATTTCGCCTTTTGAGAGCGACGTGGGCGTGGGCGGCGGCGGCGGGGCGATGACTCTGAAATGGCGGAAGAGCCATTGAGACTCGAAGGTCCGAAAAGTTTGGGTCAGTTTTATAAATGCTTCCTAACTTCTCGCAGCGGCGGAAAGTGTTAAGTTTGTATCAAAGTGAAAATCAACTTCCTTTTTTTCTTCCCTCTTCTTCTTCTTCGTCAAAGTTGAGGACGTTCAGAGCATGTTGAGAGGCGGGCGGCGGCGGCGACCTTGGCAGCGCCGCCCACACGCGTCCTCGGAGCCTGGATTAGGAATAGCCGCTGCTTTTCCAAGGGCGGGAAACCCACAGCCTCCGCCGGGCCTCGAAGGGTGGATAAAGGACCCGCTCCTGGATATCCGGCCGAAGGAGAACCGGAGGGAAGGGACCGCAAGGCCGTCCGAATGGGAAAGGAAGCGGGTCGGGCTGGGACTTTTATCGACGAAGGGGTACACACACACACACACACACACACACACACACACACACACACACACACACACACACACCCACACACACACACACACATTAACACACATATACATATATATATAATATATACTATATATATATATATATATATATTATATAATATATATATAATTATATATATATATAATGTGTGTGTGCGTATGTATGTACACACACACACACAAAATATAATATACATATACATTAATATGTGTGTATTATTACCCATATTTTATTTATCTCTCTCTCTCTTATTTGTGTGTCTTTGTTTTGTTCAAGTTGTGCTCGCATGTGGTTGTGTTTGGTTAGTGTGTATACATTCTATGTTTGTGTGTCGTGCATATGTACGCAAGTACTATTGAACGTGGTATATATATGCGACGCGTTCTCTGTCTGCAACTTTAATTTCAGTTCCTTTCCTCTGCCTCCTGACACCTCCCTCTCTCCGTCCGCCGGTCAGCCGGTCAGCCTCTCCGCGTCAGCCCTCGCTCTCGCATCATCCTGCGCACCCGCCTGCAAATTTTCTTCACACATTCAGCGGCCGCAATTTCCACCAACGCACGCACACACACTCACACGACGCACTCCACGCGCACGCTCGTCTCCCTCGCGCTACTCCGCCGCTTCCCCGATCGTTAAGAAGAAGAGGAAGAAGAAGAAGGAGAAGGGAGAGGAGAAGAAAGAGAAAGAGAAGTAAGAGGGAGAAGGGAGAAAAGAGAAGATTTGAAGAAGAGAGGAGGAGGAAGAGGAAGAGAAGAAGAAAGAAGAAAAAGAGGAAGAAGAAGGAGAGAGGAGGAGGAGGAAGAATGAAAATTAAATAATAATAAGAAAGAGAATAATAATAATAATAAAAATAGTAGATAGAGAAAAATAATAATAAGAAGAAAAAATAAGAATAACTAGAATAATAAGAAAGAGAAGAAGAAAAAAAAGAGAGAAAAAAAAAGAAAACTGCGAAGCGAGGCACCCTGCGTCCTCTTCACCTCGTTCCTCCGTTAAACAGCTCCATTTGCCTCTCCGCGTCCGTCGTGTCAGCAGCACCTCGAGCGCCCTCCGGACCCCGTCTGCAGGGTGGAGAAGGATCGGATTTTCCACGCAACGGCGTCGGGAGATGAATCCAGACTAGATGCCTCATGAACAGACGTCTCATGAACATATGCCTCATAGAATGACGCTTGATAGACAGACACCTCATGGACAGACGTCTCATGGACAGACGCCTCATAGACTGACACCTCATGAACAGACGCCTAATGAACGGACTCCTCATGAATAGACGCTTCATGAACAAACGCCTCATGAACGGACACCTCATGGACAGACGTCTCATAAAAAGACACCTCATGGACAGACGCTTCATAGACGGACGCCTCATAAAAAGACGCCTCAAAAAGAAAAAAGAAAAGAAAAGAAGAATGAAAAGGGAAAAAAAAAAAAAACGCCTCATGACCCTGCTAACTACTAACCCCTTCGGTCTCCTCATTTCTCCTGCACTGAAGCGGGTTTGTCTGACTTACATAAACTAATTTGTAAAAAAGAAGAAAAAAATATATATACCAGCACATATTTCCCCTCTTTTGGCATAGTGATTGGAGCGAGTCTAAAGCAAGGCGCGACAGGGATTGGAAAAGATTCGGGCCGCTGGTTATAGAACAACGCGGGATCTTGCGGAATATACTCGTTCCCTGTCTTTTTTTTATCCGCAAGGGAACCTCAAAGAACGAAAGAAAGACGTGAGAGAAAAAAAGAAAGGATACCGTAGATAGAAAGAAAGAAAGAAAGAGAACATGACAGATAGCGCCCGGTGGAAAGTTCGGTTCGAGCCTATGTCACGAGTGTAAAAGATAGATTAAAGGGGCAGACAGCAGCGATTCTTGACGCCTGAGGTTGTTACTGCCCTCCGGTGCGACAGATGTATGCGCACTTTATATATATAATAAAAAGAGGAAAAAAAAAAAGGTCTAGGACGAAGTTGAGGAGAATATTTTACAAGAGAGAAAACTGAACCGAAAATGATCATGTTTTATTCAAGGGCGGCTGAGCCTAGTAGTGAGCGTCCGGGTTCTGTTTCCCGAGGTTGAGCCGCCCGTCGGGATTTCCTGTTCGCCTCTCGCTTTTTTGAAGCAGATTGTCCGATCGCCGCTGGGTGGGCGGGTGGGGGAGGGGCGTGGGCGCGGGGAGGGTGAGGACGATCGGCGGGGAGCTGGGAGTGTTGAGGCGGGCGTCTTGGCGTGGCGGGAGGGGGCGCTGGCGGTGGAGTGGGAAGGGGGAAGGGAGAGACCTCAAGCGAATGGTGATTGCATGTTGTATATGTGTCAACATTTAAGATAAAGTTTATGCGTACATATACACGCACATTCGTACTTCCCGCACCCACACAAACACACGCACACACACTACACCACAACAATCACGCACGAACGCAATACACACACACACACACACACAGACAAACTCACCCATTATGTATGTATGCTTATGTCCATTGTGCATTATGTAATGTGTCGGACTCAGATACTATGACTGACTCATGAATAACACAGCATAAAATAAAATAATTTGTTGTCTGCTTTTACGCTCTATTGAGACCTGCAGTTGCTGCACCTCTGGATTTAGTTACGGAGAATATTCTTCTCCTCTTGATTGAGCAATAGAGCGAGGGACTGAGAGAGAGACGGGATCACGTTGATGTGCAAGGATGAGATAGGGTGTGAGGAGATGAGGAGAGAGAGAGAGAGAGAG
>NW_020868916.1:216176-223676 GCF_003789085.1 Penaeus vannamei
ACACACACCCTCCCGACGCACACACACACCCTCCGACGCACACACACCCCTCCCGACGCACCACACACACCCTCCCGACGCAACACACACACCCTCCCGACGCACACCACACCCTCCCGACGCACACCCACACCCTCCCGACGCACACACACACCCTCCCTACGCACACACACCCTTCCGACGCACACACACACCCTCCCGACGCACATAAACCCTCCCGACGCACACACACACCCACCCGACGCACACACACACCCTCCCGACGCACACACACACCACTCCCGACGCACACACACACCCTCGCCTCCCGACGCACACACACACCCTCCCGACGCACACACACACCCCGACGCACACACACACCCACCCGACGCATGTACACACCCTCCCGACGCACACACCACACCCTCCCGACGCACACACACCACCCTCCCGACGCACACACACACTCCCGACGCACACACACATCCTCCCGACGCACACACACACCCTCCCGACGCACACACACACCCTCCCGACGCACACACACACCCTCCCGACGCCACACACACGCCCTCCGACGCACATACACACCCTCCGACGCACACACACACCCCCGACGCACACAACACGCCTCCCGACGCACACCCACACCCTCCCGACGCACACACACACCCTCCCGACGCACACAAACACCCTCCCGACGCACACACACACCCTCCGACGCACACACACACCCTCCCGACGCACACACACACCCTCCCGACGCACACACACCACACCCCGACGCCACACACACCCTCCCGACGCACACACACACCCTCCCGACGCACACACCACACCGACCGACGCACACACACACACGAAGCACACACACCCTCCGACGCACAAACACACCCTCCTGACGCACACACACCCTCCCGACGCACAAACACACCCTCCGACGCACACACACACCCTCCCGACGACAAACACACTCCCGACACACAAACACACCTCCCGAAGCACACACACCCTCCCGACGCACAAACACACCCTCCCGACGCACACACACGCCCTCCCGACGCACACACACCCTCCCGACGCACACACACACCCTCCCGACGCACCACACACATCCTCCCGACGCACACACACTCCCTCCCGACGCACACACACTCCCTCCCGACGCACACACACATCCTCCCGACGCACACACACATACACAGAGACGCAAATAAACATGTATACACACTAATCTAAACAAGAATCTTCCCTTCAGTAAGAATCAAGAGTATGAAAACGAGTATATACATTTCTTTTCTTTCTTTTTTCTTTTTTATTTTTTTTTTTTCTTACGCTCCCAACAGTAGTGTCCGTCCGACATTATCATTGTCCGGGCAAGGTCGTTCTAAAACGTGTCTTATGCCGCCCATTAATACGGTTCATTCTCCCGTGTCTTGTCCAGCTTCACGGGAGAAGGTGTTGCAAATCTCGACCGTATGTCTTTGCGGTATAAAGACGAAGGCTCACGCGTCTCCGAGATGTCATAAAGTAAAGTTCATCTCCATCCGTTTGCATATTGAGTCAGTGTGTGAGAGGAGAGGAGAGTGAGGGAGAGGGAGAGGAGAGGGGAGAGAGGGAGAGAGGGAGAGGAGAGAGGAGAGGGGAGAGGAGAGGGGAGAGAGAGAGAGGAGAGGAGAGAGGGAGAGAGGGAGAGGAGAGGGAGAGAGGGGGAGAGGGAGAGGAGAGAGGAGAGGGGAGAGGAGAGGGGAGAGAGGGGAGAGAGGGAGAGGAGAGAGGGGAGTAGAGAGGGGAGAGGAGAGGAGAGGAGAGGAGAGAGAGAGGAGGGTGAGGGAGAGGGGAGAGGAGAGAGGGAGAGGAGAGGAGAAGGGAGAGGGGAGAAAAATGAAGAAGAATGGAGAGGAGAGACAGAAGAGGAGAAAAGGAGGATAAAGAGAGGAGAGGGGAGAAGGGAGAGGGGGAGAGAAAAATGAGGAAGAACGGAGAGGAGAGACAGACGAGGAGAAAAGGAGGATAAAGAGAGGAGAGAGGGAAGAGGAGGAATGGACGATAAAGAGAGGAGAGAGGGAAGAGGAGAGAAATGAGAAAGAAGAGAAGAGAAGAACGAGGAGAAAATGTAGAAGAAGAGAGGATTGAGAGAAAAGGAGAAAAATGAGGAAGATGGGAGATGGCACAGGGAAGATGAGAGAGGGGAGATAAGAAAGGAGAAAAATAAAGAGATAGGAAAGAGAGGAAATTAGAGGGGAGAGATGTGAAAGAAAAGAGAAGGGAGAAGGGGAGAGCAGATGGGAGAGGGGATGGAAGAACGGAGAAAAATGAGAAAAGGAGGAAGTAGGAGAGAACAAAGGGGAGAAGGGAGAGGAGAGAAAAGAGAGGAGATAGGAGAAAAGAGAGAAGAGAACGGAGAAGTGAGAGGGGAGAGAAGAGAGAGGCGAGGAGAGAGTGGTTGTGAGAATGGGACGAGAGAATGAGGTAATAGAAGGATAAAGAAGAGAGAGCAGAGAGGGGAATGAAGAAAAGAATCGATAAAAGAGAGAAGGGAAAGAAGAGATAAACATGAGAGAAGGAGAAAATGAGAACAGAGAGAATAAAAAAGGAGAGAAGAGAGAGGAGAGAGGAGAATAAAAAGGGGAGCGGAGAGACGAGAGAATGAGAACAGAGAGGGGAAGAAAAGAAAGAGAAGAGAGAAGTGAGAGAAGACAATAAAAAGGGCAGAGGAAAGACGAGAGAATGAGAACAGAGGGAGAAGAGGAGAGTGGATGGGAAGGAGAGAGGAGAGCGGATGGGAAGGAGAGAGAGAGAGAGAGAGGAGGTGGGGAGGGGTAGGGGGGAAGGGGGAGGGGGTATACTGGACGCTCAGCCTCTCACTCGAATTCCAGCTCCCTCTCTCGCTCCACGACTTTGAAACCCAGGAGCCTATGGGTTTAATGAGTTTAGAAGTTGAGGGAAGGAAATGGGTGAGGGATAGCTGAGAGAAAGGGAGGAGGAGGAGGAGGAGGAGGAGGAGGAGGAGGAGGAGGAGGAGGAGGAGGAGGAGGAGGAGGAGGAGGAGGAGGAGGAGGAGGAGGAGGAGGAGGAGGAGGAGGAGGAGGAGAGGAGAGGAGAGGGAGGAGTGGAGGAGGAGAGGAGGAGGAGGAGGAGGAGGAGGAGGAGGAGTGGAGGAGAAGGAGGAGGAGGAGGAGGAGAGGAGGAGAGAGGGGAGGAGGGAGGAGGAGAGGAGGATAGGGACGAAGAAAGAGGACGAACGGGAGAGAGGAGGTAGATAGACACAAAAGTAGATCGATAGATAGGCAGACAGACAGACAGGCAGATAGATAGACAGAGAGAGAGAGATGATATTTTCGTAGGAATTTTCCATAGTAATTCTAGATAGATAGATAGATAGATAAATAGAGGGAGAGAGAGAGAAAAAAATTAGGAAGGATGCTAAAATGGAGGTAAGCAAAGTTAGAAAAAAGAAAAAGTCAGTCACAGATCCAAGGTTTTTTCGTCGTATCCGCGCCATGACAGTGTGTGTGTCATGCAGGACCGATTTGCATTTATATAAAAAACAGGTCGAACGCTTGTCTATAATCTCAAGCGACAAAAATTCCTTTGCACTGTCAGGAAAAAGCAAAAAAAAAAAAAAAAAAAAAAAAAAAAAAAAAAAAAAAAAAAAAAGAAAGAAAAAAGAAAAAAAAAGAAAGAAAAAAAAAGAAGAAAAAATTATGTACTTGTTTTCTTTATTTTAGTTTTGTTCAATGTTAGATACCTTTACATTAATCGTAATGCAATGTATGTTTGTGATCTACAACGTTTATCAATGTTGCAAATTTAACTATAAATCCATTATTTGTAGGAATTCCACCTGTATACTTCCGTGTAGCCTCAAGACATTTTAAACCAACACCTAAATAATGATAACAAACTAATAACAAACTAAATAATAATAACAAACCAATAACAAACATCCAAATGATAATAACAAACTAATAACAAACATCTAAACAATAATAACAAATATCCTGTCCAACCCCACATTCCCAAAACCTTCGCTGTAGCCTCAACACATTTAAACCATCACCTAAATAATAATAACAAACTAATAACAAACATCTAAACAATAATAACAACTATCCTGTCCAACTCCACACTCCCAAAACCTTCGCTATAGCCTCAAGACATTTAAACCATCACCTAATTACTTAAAACAAACTAATAACAAACATCTAAACAATAATAACAACTATCCTGTCCAACTCCACAACCCCAAAACCTTCGCTGTAGCCTCAACACATTTAAACCATCATCACCTAAATAATAATAACAAACAAATAACAAACCAATAATCAACATCTAAACAATAATAACAAATATCCTGTCCAACTCCACACTCCCCAACACCTTCGCCAACAAAGACGCCACTCCACCGCCTTCCCTGGAGTGCTCCGCGACGACCTTCACTTCCAGGGCGACAGAGCAACGGTGCAACAGTTACTCACATTCCGCGTCCAGAGCCTGACACGCCCGCATATCCGTCTGACTTTATGCATGGCGCGGGTGGCAGCGGCAGCGCCGGGGTTCATACTTCACTTGGTGACTCGGGGAAAGGGGCGAGGGGGTGGTGGTGGGGGGTGGAGTGGGGTGGGGGGGTTTTAGGGGGGAGGTGGCTTGCGAGGAGATATTTCGTGTACTTTCTTGTTTGGCTCTTGGTTTATTATTTTTTTTTGGGGGGGGATCTGTCGTCGATGGAAGTTTTTTTTTTTTTTTGGATTGGGATGTTAGCTTTGATTTTTTAATAATGGCGATAATAATGCTAATGATAAGAATAATGATAATAATAATAATGATGATGATAATAATAATAATAACAATAATAATAATAATAATAATAATAATAATAATAATTAATAAATAATAATAATAATAATAATAATAATAATAATAATAAAAAAAACAAAGGCTTCTTAGATAATGCAAACAAATAGGTTTCTGATCTTTACGAGTGCTAAGAATAATATTTAATGGCGACCTTCAGAATCCCCAGAAGCTCAGGTTACCAAAGACATTATATAAGTAGACTCAACTGCTAAGCAAACTCTTTCTTTGTGTTACTTTATGAAAAGTCTCAATTGATATCAGGACAAAGTCAGGTAGCTGTGCAGGTGGAGTTCGCAGTCTTTCTTATCTACAATATGGTGTTGTATGTTCTGTTTCTTTATGCTTTCGTGGGTCGACGTCCATAATGGGAATCAGAGGTTATATTACGCATTACTGGTTTTCAATTGAATGGATTATCAGGGTTATAATGCGGCTAATTATATGTATTTTTTTCTTAAATGGCAAGCAGGAATTGTTTATGATATATAAGTAAAGTACAGAGTAAGTCTGGTTTTCAGTTTAATGGATTGTCAGGGTTATGATGCGACTAATTTCACATTGTAATATTTATCTTATCTATGTTTAAACGGCGAGCAGGAAGTGCTTATGACGCAAGTAAAGTACAGAATAAATATGATACTGGTCTTGGAATAAAAATCACTAAGGAGATATGAAAGCCAGTGAGAGCAAGAGAGAGAAAGAGAGAGAGAGAAATAGAGAGACAGACAGACTGAAAGAAAGAGAGAGAGAGAAAGAGAGAGAGAATAGAGAGAAAAAGAGACAAAGAGAGAGAGACAGAAAGAGATAAAGAGAGAAAGAGAGAGAGACAGAGAGAGAGACAGAAAGAGAAAGAGAGAGAGAGAAAGAGCTAAAACTAAAATTAAAGAGGCAGCCCCAGGGTACCGTATGTGAAGCTCCCCTCACTCCCCTCAGTCGGCACGTCGGAAGAGGCTCCCCTTGGCCCGAGACCCGACGGAGGGCCAGCAGCGGGGGGTGGGGGCGGGGGGATGGGGGGGGGGGCAATTTCGGGAAGAGAGTTGAGGCCAAAGCGAAGTTATTGAGGCGTGGCAAGTGGTCGTTCGTGTAAGTTGAAGGGTGAGGGGAGAGGAGAGGGAAGCGGAGGGGGAGCAGTGGAGAGGGGAGAGGGAAGGGGAGAGAGAGGAGGGGAGGGGAGAGGAGGGAGGAGGGGAGGGAGAGGGACGCGGAGGGGAGGCAGTGGAGAGGGGAGGGGGGAGGGAGAGGAGAGGGGAGGGAAAGGGAAGGGAGAGGAGGAGGGGAGGGGAGGAGAGGGGGAGGGAAGGGGAGGGAAAAGGAGTGGAGGAGAGAGTTGAGAGGAGAGGGAGGGGGAGAGGAGAAGAGGGGGAAGGGAGGGCAGGGGAGATGGGAGAAGAGGGGGAAGGGAAGGGGAGAGGAAAGAGGAGGTTTTAGATCTCCGAGAGGGGGGGGGGATCCAGGTGAGTGAGCAGGTCAGAGGTCACGGGAGGTTTTGCTCTCGACCCCCGCTTGGAGGATAAGCTATTTGGAAGCGCTTGGAGGATGAGCTACCGAGGGGCACTTGGAGTACGACATATTGGGAAGAGCTTGGAGGCTGACCTATTAGGATGCACGTGGAGGATGACCAATTTGGAAGCGCTTGGAGGAGGATGAGTTATTGGGAGGCGCTTGGAGGGTGACCTATTAGGAATAACTTGGAGGATGACCTCTTGAGAAGCGCTTGGAGGATGACCTATTGAGAAGTGGGTGGAGGATGAGTTATTGGGAGGCGCTCGGAGGGTGACCTATTAGGAATAACTTGGAGGATAACCTCTTGGAAAGCGTTTGGAGGGTGACCTACTGGGAAGTGCTTGGAGGATGACTCATTGGGAAGCGCTTGGAGGGTGACCTATTAGGAATAACTTGGAGGATGACCTCTTGAGAAGCGCTTGGAGGATGACCTATTGAGAAGTGGGTGGAGGATGAGTTATTGGGAGGCGCTCGGAGGGTGACCTATTAGGAATAACTTGGAGGATAACCTCTTGGAAAGCGTTTGGAGGGTGACCTACTGGGAAGTGCTTGGAGGATGACTCATTGGGAAGCGCTTGGAGGGTGACCTATTAGGGAATAACTTGGAGGATGACCTCTTGAGAAGCGCTTGGAGGATGACCTATTGAGAAGTGGGTGGAGGATGAGTTATTGGGAGGCGCTCGGAGGGTGACCTATTAGGAATAACTTGGAGGATAACCTCTTGGAAAGCGTTTGGAGGGTGACCTACTGGGAAGTGCTTGGAGGATGACTCATTGGGAAGCGCTTGGAGGGTGACCTATTAGGAATAACTTGGAGGATGACCTCTTGGGAAGCGCTTGGAGGGTGACCTATTGAGAAGTGAGTGGAGGATGACTCATTGGGAAGCGCTTGGAGGGTGACCTATTAGGAATAACTTGGAGGATGACCTCTTGGGAAGCGCTTGGAGGGTGACCTATTGAGAAGTGAGTGGAGGATGACTCATTGGGAAGCGCTTGGAGGGTGACCTATTAGGAATAACTTGGAGGATGACCTCTTGGGAAGCGCTTGGAGGGTGACCTATTGAGAGGCGCTCACAGGACAATTTTTTTTCCGGACGAAGAATAATGGACTGACAGAGAAGGCTTTCGCTTTCATGGAAGTCAAATTATAGCTAAA
>NW_020868916.1:228676-233676 GCF_003789085.1 Penaeus vannamei
ATATGAAGGAAAGGAGAGAAGGAGGAGGAGGAGGGTGGTGGAAGGAAGAGAGTGACAGAGAAAGAGGGAGGAAGAGAGGAAGGGAAGGAGGTGGAAGGGAAGAAAAGAGTATAGAAAGAGGAAAGGAGGAAGTGAGAGAAATAGAAGGGAGAGTGAGAGGAGAAAGAAGGGGAGGGAGGGAATAAGGAGTAGAGTAGTAATGATAATAGTAATAGTTATACTACTACTCATAATAATGATAGTAATGATAAAAGTATTGATAATAATGAAATGATAATAGTGTATAGATATGATGATGATATTACAACTAATTACTAATAATGATAATGGTATGATTATGATGATGATGATAATTAAGAAGAAAGAGTAAATAATAATAATTCATCAATGATAAATGCGATATAAAAAAATAACAAGTAAAATAACAAAGTGATAATTAAACCAATAGTAATAGTAATAATCATGATAATAGTAATCATAATAATAACAGCAACAACAACAATAATAATAGCCTACTACTAATAATGATAATAGTCATTGTAATGATAATGATAAAGATGATAAGAGAGAAAGAGAAGAGAGAGAGAGAGAGGAAAGAGAGAAGAGAGAGAGAGAGAGAGAGAGAGAGAGAGAGAGAAGAGAGAGAGAGAAGAGAGAGAGAGAGAGAGAGAGAGAGAGAAAGAGAGAGAGAGAGAGAGATCGCCCCAACTGTGAATGCATAAGAATGCAAATCTGCTTTGTGAATCTCTCGCCCCCCCCTTTCTTCTCGAAGCTTCCTCGAACTTTTGCAACTTTTAGTCCGCTTTCCGTTTACCTATCGCTTTAAAAGCCATTTTGAGGCATCGTAAAAATTTCGAGCATTTTTTCCTCAAGACCCGAGTGTTGTTCTAGAGCTTATGAATAAATACTCTTCAGTTACGGGGTTCTAAAGCAACGTGGAGTGCGAGAGTAAACAATAGACTCGTCCAACTCTCAGCTATTGAGTGTTCGGACGAGTCGGATGAGATCAAATCCCATTTAGCTCTTTTCAGGCCCGACGCTCTCGGCGTTGAATCCTCCTACATGTGACGCCTTTTGTTCGTCGCTTCATTGACAGCCCTTCAAACCTGTATTCTGTTTTCAAAACTCTACAATGCCATTGAATTAGTAAGTGGGCATTTTGAGAGTCTGAATAGGCCGTTAAGGAGAGTTTAAGTCGGCTTATTTTTGCTTAAATTTTTATCGCTGATTTTAGCTCGATAGTCTGCCGAGCCGCCAGCTCCGGTCGTGTTTTCTTTTCTTTCTCTTTCTCTTTCTCTTTCTTGTGAATTAAGATAAACGTTTTCTGAACACTGAGGATGTTCAATAGGCTATTGTTGAGACCTTTGGCTCGCTCCTTCTGAACAGGATGGCGGTAGAACGAAGAATATTCTTTAAAAATCCTTTCTTACTTATTAATACGGAATATAAACAATATTCGGAGGTATTTACGGAACAAAAATACTTATTACAAAGGAATATTTCCAAATGCTGAATTCAACCCGGAAACAACCAGAGAGAAAAAGGAAAAGAAAAAGCGAAACACCGAATGAAAATATATTGCCACAGCGCTGTGTTAATTAAAACGGTTATCACACAGGCCATGCCCTCGAGGCCGGGATATGAAAGTAATCTAAAGGTTGTTATTCCCAGCTTTGTCTTACATTCTTCATCTCCGTTTTTTGGCGATTGGTTTATTGCCTTTCCTCTTTCGATAAAATAGATTTCGGAAAATCCTAAAACTCAAAATTTGCTGATTATCGATTTGGTAAAAGGATGACAAACATTGCAATGACGAGTTTGAATATTGTATAAAATGGATCGATACGCGAAAAGATGATAAAAGAGATGAAGGAACACATATGACAATTAACAAACAAACAAACAAACGAATAGACAGACAAATAACTGTTTTTTTTTACGAACAAATAGACAGAACAGTCAAACAGCTACAAATAAAGCAATTCATAAACACGAACATTAAATTCAGTGACGATTCTGCCGACATATTTTACGATGGCGCTCTCGATAATCAACCAAATAATGGAAATAATGATCACATTCATTTCAAACTTTCACGATATTGTTCAGAGCAACAGATATAACAGCGATAATGATAACAATAGCATTATAAATAACGTCCACAGGAATACAATTGAGGGGGGATTGTCCCCGCGGCAGAGACAAACCTGGACAAGCAACCCGTCCATTGGCTCTTTCTTGGAGCTCCGAGGCGAGAGAAAGAGGGGTTTGTTGCCTCTTTGGTTCAGGCTTGGTATGCGGTTGAGTTGGTTTGGTATATTTTGGTATGATTTGGTATATATTTTAATATTTGGTACGGTTGGTATATTTTGGTACGGTTTGTAAATATTGAGCATGGTTTATATTGGTACGGTTTGGTTTGTGTTTGAGTTGGTTTGGTATATTTTGGTACGGTTTGGTTTGTGTTTGAGTTGGTTTGCTATATTTTGGTACGATTTGGTATGTTTGAGTTGGTTTGGTATATTTTGGTATGGTTTGTAGATATTTGAGTATGGTTTGGTATATTTTGGCACGATTTGGTATATATTTTAGCATGATTTGGTATATTTTGGTACGGTTTGGTATATTTGGGTACGGTTTGTAGATATTTGAGTATGGTTTGATATATTTTGGTACGGTTTGGTATGTGTTTGAGTGTGGTTTGGTATATTTTGGTACGGTTTGGTATATATTTTTGGGTATATTTGGTACGGTTTGTGCATATTTTTGGTATGGTTTGATTTCTCTTTATATGGTGTAGTATATCTATAGTACGGTTTGGTATATTTTCATATGGTCTTAAATATTTATAGTGCGGTTTGGTATATTTTCTGGTATGGTATATATTTGGTACGGATTGGTAAATCTGTGGTACGGTTTGGTATCTGTTTTGTATTAGTACATTTTTGTACAGTGTAGTATATCATTGGTACGGTTTGGTATATTTTGGTGTAGTATGGTGTATTTGGGTATTATCTTTTATATTTTGGTATGGTTTGGTATTCCATGAGCATTTATGTGAACCGAAACAGAAATTAAGGCACGTGATAATATAAACCATATAAATAATTATATTAGAGGTGTGCTGGTCCTCACCATTCTACTGTGTCGAGGTCTATAACACAACCAGAGTATGGGGGCACATTATAAATGGTATTTGCATCATAACTATAGTGTGCAATGCAACTAAGGGTTTGACACATCATAACTGAAGAGAACGTACCATGACGGGTGTTCAGTGCAGTCAAAACGTTCACCAGAACTAAATTGTTGAACACTACAGGTCTGCTCCGTAACCAAAGCATATTGTACAGCATAATGGAAGCGTACTACAGAAACGAAATGCACAACATAACCGGAGTGTACGACATAACGTGTACTAAAAAGAGTAAACACAACACAAGCGTGCAATATAACCGAAATATTCAGAATGATTGATACGCGAAACAGTTTTGCAACCAACGTATTGCCGAACCTCTCTCTCTCTCTCTCTCTCTCTCTCTCTCTCTCTCTCTCTCTCTCTCTCTCTCTCTCTCTCTCTCTCTCTCTCTCTCTCTCTCTCTCTCTCCTCTCTCTCTCTCCTCCTCCCTCCTCCCTCCCCTCCCTCCCTCCCTCCTCCTCCCTCCCTCCCCCTCCCTCCCTCCCTCCCTCCTCCTCCCTCTCCCTCTCTCTCTCTCTCACTGGATGAGATTCCTGGCGTGGAAATGACCAGCCTCGTGCCCTTCAGTCCTCACAAAGCCCATTGTCGGGCTGGCGCTGGGGACTGCCTCGCTCCTCGTCAGCCGGGAACAAGAAGGCCCTTTCCAAGCCGGGATGCAAGAGCTGGACGTTCGTTTTGTCGTAAGATGCTCTGAAGTGCGTGCGATCCAAGAGGTTAGAGAGAGAGAGAGAGAGAGAGAGAGAGAGAGAGAGAGAGAGAGAGAGAGAGAGAGAGAGAGAGAGAGAGAGAGAGAGAGAGAGAGAGAGAGAGAGAGAGAGAGACAGACAGACAGACAGACAGACAGATAGAGACAGAGAAAGGTTATATACATTTATGATACAAATGCGGCCAGTGCATTATGTTGGCGGGTTTCGGTCTTGGTTATGAGGGGTATGTTGACTACAGGGGTGCGTGTGTTGTAGAATAAAGGTTTGTAGCGGGATGGGAGTGTTTGGTATGATTACTAAATGGTATGCTGGGGTGACGTTGCACTTGGAGGGGAAAACGGTGTGTATTTTGAAATTAGGGGTTGATTTTGGTATAAAGGGGAAGTTTGTTTATGGTAATGGGGTATTTTCAGGTAGCTGAAAAATCATATGAAAAGAATATAGAGTATACACACTCACAAACACATAAACACACACATACACAACCACACACACATATAAACAAAGATATATGCACGTAAGCACACACACACAGGCACATGGACACCCACACACACATACATCAACACAAAAAAACACACTTTGAACAAGATATGAATGAGACTGAATGACACCACAGGGCAGGCTTAAACCTTTATCAGAATAAGTGACATCTATTTCTGGCGAAGATTTCCTAGAACCAAGCTTCATATATATATATATTGCGCCGTAGAGTTATTTACTCTCTTTCACATATGCTTTTCTTCAGTTATTATAATGAATTCAGATACACACACATAAACATATATACACACACTTACGCTCACAATTACATTCACACACATGGACACAAACACTCCAACACCCACAGACACAGACACACACACACACAAACACACACACACACACACACATACACACACACACACACACACACACATACACACACACATACATACACACACACACACACACGCACACACAAACACACACACATACACACACACACACAAAAACACACACACACGCACACAAACACACACGCATAAAGATCCCAATCACAACGCACACTCACACTTTTCCTCACCGTTCGACCCGTAACGATGTCATCTGCT
>NW_020868916.1:238676-243676 GCF_003789085.1 Penaeus vannamei
TTTCACCATCAGCATCATCACAATCATTATCATCGTCATCACGACTGTTATTTTCATCATCTTCACCATCATAACCATCACTATCATCACAATCACCACCACCTCATCATCACCATCACCATCATCACCATCACCACCATCATCATCACCATCACTCATCCACCACCACATCATCACCATCACCACATCATCACACAACGAACCAGCCGACGACCCCAACGTCCCATGTCAGAAACGCACATAACCTTTTCATAATTTTTCACCTTGGCTGCGTGTCCTCACCATCCTCACCATCCTCACGCGAGTGAATGACGTAATGTTCTGTTCAATTCCCGTTACTTTGCGTTCAATCTGTAAAAAAAAATGAAAAATTAAAAATGAAAAAAATAATCTGAATCTGGATAATGTGAATGTGAATTGGTCGTATTAGTGCAATAGGAATGTAATGGACAGTGTGTGTATATCTTTGTGTATGTTGTGTTCCGTGTACAGCTCTATGCACGCCTGTACACTCTTCGTCTCTTCTCGTGTACACCTCTATGTGCGTCTCCTCCCGTGTGCGCCTCTATTTATTTCTCCTCCCGTGTACACCTCTATGTACGTCTTTTCCCGTGCGCACCTCTATTTATTTCTCTTCCCGTGTACACCTCTTCCCCCAGTACACCTCAGTACGTCTTTTCCCGTGCACACCTCTTCCCCCATGTACACCTCTATGTACGTCTTTTCCCGTGTACACCTCTCCCCCCATGTACACCCCAGAATCGCATACACGTCCCGACGCGCCCGAACGCAGATCATCGCGAGTCCTAAACTATTCACGTCACTTTTAACAGTCAAATTCCCGAAATGTGAAAAATCATGTCATATAACCCGGCCTCATTCACGCCGAGCCTCATTCCACAATCATATACGTATCCGTGTACATATTCCCGAACCGTGTTCATATTTCCCCCATGCACGGTGCTTGAACTATGAATACACATGATGAATACATGGTGCATATTGGTTTTCGAATAGTTTCTGAATCGGCGGCAGCGAACCACCGTCACGGATCACTCTCCTGACCCATGTCGTGTTACATGGATGCATTGGCCTCCGAGCCCCGACTCCTCTTTTTATGGCCGGCGTTAAAACTACATGTTATTGCTGCCGTGAAATAAACATCAATGTCAAAACAAGAGCGAGGCCAAACGTCACTGCACGCACGTCATAGAGGCACGACTTTGTTAGTTTGGGAAGGTTATGAATATTTCGTCGCCGTGTTCGGGAGGCAATGCATTTCGCTCCCGGGTTGGCTTTGCCCTGAAGGCGGACTTCTCTCCGTTTTCTGTTCGTTTTCGGGGAGACTGGCGGGTTCCGTTGTCGTGTCTGAAGTCCAGAACACAGGTTCAGAACGTAAGCGAGGTATGTAAACGTAGATTCAAGATAAAAGATAATAAAACACAAAAAGGAGTAAACAGAAGTGTCACTCTTTAGGCTGTCCTTACGTAATCGGCTGCAACTGCCGGGAGAGGAAGGATAAAGGTATTATCGTAGGCTCTAATTGGTCATTAAATAATCATTAGGAGCTCCGGTTGGCTCGTTCACGTCGCCATAGATCAAACGATGGTTAGACCAGCCGCCCCGAGGCAGTAAGCTGATCCCCAGCGCCGAGAATAAATTATAGCTCATTACGCCATAAATCAACATTTTTACAAGTAAGTTATAGTCCACGAACGTCTAGTGTACAGCGCGGGGATCCTAAATGCTGATGCACACTTGGAATTAAGTAGTCATGGACATCAGATCACGTGAACAGAATGGCGAAGGATGCGTTATCTATATTATTCAAGGATGCGCAGGATTGGGTTTCACACGGGAGGGGAGGGAAGGAGGAGGGAGGAGGAGGAGGAGAGGAGGTGGCACGGAGATATGGAGAGAGATATGAGAGAGGAGAGGGAGGAGGTAGAAGGGGATGGGAGAAGGGTGAGAGGGGGAAAGGAGAAGGAGAAGAAAAGGGGAAAGGAGAAACAGAGGGGGAAAGAGAATGAGAATAAGAGAGGGAAGGAGAAAGGGAATGAGATTAAGAGGGGGAAGGAGAAAGAGAATGTGAAGAGAGGGAGAGGGGGAGGAGAAGGAGAGAGAGAGAGAGAGGGAGAGGTAGAGATAGATAGAGAGTCGTCTGTATATACTGGCAATCAGAAGTCGACAGCCTCACGCATCGCAAGGGAAAACTAACGCTTCTTCCTGGATTGATCTCCTGGACCCATTGAGAGCTCGAGGCATCCACAGCCCCGGCCAGCTTGAGAGGACTGCAGTGTTTGACCTTCTGAGGCTGAGTGTGTTGGTTCATTCCCAGCGTAAATCACATTAATTGACCCAACTTCCGGGGCAGAGAGTCAGGTTAAGTGAGGTCCAGAGTGCAGAAGAAACTCAAGGACACAAGATATGTGCAAGAGAGGTTTTGTACGCTTTAATGTTTTGATGTTCTTACTTTTTTATTTAAGTTTTCGGCTGTTGTAGATTCTTGCTTAGTGAAATGAGCATGGAATGATATCATAAGCGATTTAAGGCAGATAGATTTTTGTTATATCACATATGCCACTTGGTAATAAATATATGAATTACATCCAAATAAAGAAGTCTTCTAATCTAATGTGATATAAAACACAATAGATCTTCAGTGATTCCTGTGATAAATCCAGCTTTCGAGCCATATCTATGCACATACTTGGGACAGCTTACCCGTTCTCCTACAGCTTCCATAAGCCATGTAACCGGGCACAGTAGAAGGGCCCGGCATGCTGCCAAGTGGGTAAAACACAGTCACTGGACAACACACAATACCCACTTTTAATATCCGCAGAGAGGCACACACGCAGGTCAGCGGGGACTTCTTACACCTTGCCCTGGGTACGAAGCAGCTGGACCCACCTCTAGACAATGGGGCATGATGATGAGGAGGGGCAAGGGGCTGCTGAGGCAATGAGGATGGCTCTTCTGTTATATTAGGAGGGGAGCTCATGGAGGGATGATAAGGTACGGGATGAGGTGGGATTAATGAGCTGTTGTGATGAAATGGGACAGAGCGAGTGAGCCGAGGGGCACCACTGTTATGGTACAAGTCGCTGTGTACAACAGTAAAGATGATGTTAAAGTAGATAAACGGGAAGAACAAATACGTTTTTAAAGACGAAAATGAACAACAAAGATGATAAAGTAAAAAAAAAAAAAGTAATTGACAAATGGCTAAGGAAACAGGGAGACAGACAAATGACAAGGCAGACTGCAAAGGTATACAACCCTGTGGAGTTTGGACAGAGCAAGATTTCAAGTGGTATCTTGTTACTTAAGGGGGTGACTGGTCAGATTAATGAAGGTGTAAAATAATACTGATAATGGACTAATACTTCATAAGGGTGCGTGTAAGTTATCATAATGAACGCTCAGAGCCATGAATCATGAAAACGCATTAGGAAGACAAAGAAGAAGAAGAAATAGAGATCGAATAGGCCCATTTCTCTTCTGAATGAAGATGCAAACACGAACAAGGTGTAACTTAAAGCTTATGCGAGATTTGAGATGCAAGTTGATGCGTGAATGAAACACATTTGCATAATTTCCAAATGAATGCGAACATCTGACAGGAGAGGGAGACGAGAGCCGAGGGAAAATTTAACTAATTTAACCATTCGATACATAAGCGAAGCTGATGATCTCGACTAACATCCATTTCCAAGCAAATTCCATCTATCCATCGCGCCTTATCAAAACATCAATAAGCTAGCCTTACGGTTCTATAATGGTCGAAGACGAAACAGACGGAGGCGCGGAACAGCCAGCAGGTGTGGAGGTTCCAGGTAGGAACAGCGAGAGAAGGCGAGGGTCCGCAGAGAGGGTTTCCTGGAAGCCTCGACCGGGGAGTCTTGGTTGAGGGGTTTTATGAAGCGTTTTGCCTTCCATAGCACCGGGGAAGAAGTCATTTGAGAAGACACAGCCGTAATTGCAGCATTTCGATTGCACAGGGGTTGGCGTAACGAATCTAACTTTCTTTGTGTGTGATAAAAAGTGTGTGTATATATATATATATATTAATTATATCATATATATATAGTATATACTATATATATATATATATATATATATATATGTATATATATATGACATACACATAATGTATACGAATACGTACAAGAAAGAGAGGAGAAGAAGAGAGAGAGGAGAAGGAGAGAGAGACAGAGAGAGAGAGAGAGAGAGAGGAGAGAGAGAGAGAGAGAGAAGAGAGAGAGAGAGAGAGAGAGAGAGAGAGAGAGAGAGAAGAGAAGAGAGAGGAGAAAGAGGCGAGAAAGAGACAGACAGAACGAGAGAGAGAGCGAGACAGCGAGGCGAGAGAGAGGAGCGAAGAGGAGCGCGGGCTCCTGAATCCGCGCGATAGAAAGCCGAGGCTTCCACTCCCGTATGCATCGGCGCCGATCGGGCGCCCATTCCTCTGGCGACGGCCGTCCCGATAAAGCTAAAAAGTTCTTATTCCCGAAGATCCGGACAAGTGGCGGCCTCGATTCGGTGACATTATCCTGCTCAGTGGATTCGCCTTTGGATTTGCTTCGCTCGCTCGGTGGCTTTTTGTTCGCCGCTCGGATCAGATGTGTGCAGGCGCAGAGGGCCGTTGCTTTACTTAATACATACCTACGTACACACACACACACACACACACAGTATCACACACGCACGCACGCACACACACACACACACACACACACACACACCACACACATAATATACACTATATATATATATATATATATATATATATATATATATATATATATATATATATATTATATATATACATATATTCATATGCAATGATGTTTGTATGAAAAGACCAAACAGAGCCATTAGTAGATTGAAGAAAGGCCCCGCATCCCCCGGCGGCGCCATTGTCTCGCTGGCTTTGAGGGCCGCCCCTCCGAATCAACCGCAGTCGCTAACAAGAGCCAAACGTCGCCGCCCCACCCGTC